>JARYGA010026686.1:0-59090 GCA_030545235.1 Helianthus tuberosus | reverse complement strand
TCTTTAATGCAAAAATAACCGCGCCTAGCTCGAGATCATGGGTTGTATAGTTCTTCTCGTGGACTTTGAGCTGACGAGATGCGTAAGCTATGACCTTGTCCCATTGCATGAGAACACAACCAAGACCAAGGTTGGAAGCATCACAATAGACAATGAAATCATTGTTTCCGTCGGGCAATGTGAGAACAGGAGCGTTGCAAAGGATGTGCTTGAGGGTTCGAAAGGCAGACTCTTGCTTGTTTCCCCAAACAAAAGGCTTGTCTTTATGCGTGAGAGAGGTAAGCGGCACAACGATCTTTGAGAATCCCTCGATAAATCGTCGATAATAGCCCGCTAGTCCGAGAAAAGAGTGGACTTCAGACGGGTTCTTAGGCATAATCCAGCTCTTGACAACTTCAATCTTTGCAGGGTCGACGTGAATGCCTTGACTATTAACAATGTGACCCAGAAACTGAACTTCCTCCAACCAGAATTCGCACTTGGAGAACTTGGCATAGAGTTGGTTCCCCTGGAGTAACTCGAGAACCAAACGTAGATGCTGCGCGTGTTCGGCTTTTGACTTGGAATAGATCAAGACATCATCGATAAATACGATGACTAAACGGTTGAGATACGGTTTACACACGCGATTCATCAGATCCATGAAAACCGCTGGTGCGTTGGTTAAACCAAAAGGCATGACAACGAATTCGTAGTGACCGTAGCAAGTGCGAAACGCGGTTTTGGGTATATCCTCCTCTTGAATACGTAGCTGTTGATATCCTGAACGTAGGTCGATCTTTGAGAAACACGTAGCGCCTTGTAGTTGATCAAACAAATCGTCGATGCGAGGTAGGGGATAGCGGTTCTTGATAGTTAACTTATTCAATTCCCGATAGTCGATGCACATCCTAAACGATCCGTCCTTCTTTTTGACGAAAAGGACTGGCGCGCCCCAAGGAGAGGTGCTCGGGCGAATGAAGTCTTTCTCAAGTAATTCCTGGAGTTGGTTTGAGAGTTCGCGCATTTCAGACGGCGCAAGTCGGTAGGGAGCTTTGGCAATAGGGTTGGCTCCAGGAATGAGGTCGATACGAAAGTCGATATCACGACTTGGCGGTAGCCCGAGAAGATCCTCTGGAAAAACATTAGGAAATTCTTGAACCACAGGAACGTCTTTCACTTCCTTCTTCTCTTTCTTTTCCTTCTCCGCTACTACAATGTTAGCCAAGAAAGCCCTGTATTCCTTGCGGAGATACTTGCTAGCTTGCACACATGACATAAGCTTGAGACCCTTTGAAGTAGTATCCCCGTATACACACAACGAGTCACCATTTGCGAGCGAAAATCGGATCATCTTGTCGAAGCACACAACTTCAGCATGGTTTTCTCGAAGAAAGTCCATGCCTACTATGACGTCAAAACTTCCGAGTTGCATCGGAATAAGGTCGATTGGAAAGATGTGATTGTTGAGCTCAAGGGTACAATCACGAAGAACAGAATTGACGGCGACGGTTCTTCCTGTAGCGACTTCAACATCGAACGTCGAGGAGAGTTGGGAGCGTTTACGACTAAGGAGTTTCTCGAATTCGAACGACACAAAGCAATTATCGGCTCCAGTATCAAACAAACATGAAGCACAAATACCATTCACAAGGAACGTACCATTGACCACGTTGTTGTCGGCCTGGGCTTGGCGCACGTTGATGTTGAAAGTTCTGGCGCGTGCGGCCTGTTGTTGCTGCTGCTGCTGCTGTTGTTGCTGATGTGGCTGCTGTTGCCGGGGCTCTTGTTTCACGACCCTGTTTAGGCACATCTTGGCGAAATGGTTAGGATCGCCACATGCAAAGCAGGCTCTGGCTTTGACCGCGGGTGCCGGAGGAGCTTGTTGACCCTGAGGGGCTGTGAGTAGAGCTTGATGAGCAGGAGCTTGTCGAATATGGCAGTTGGCAGTAAAATGGCCGTATACATTGCAATGAGCACAAATACGGCAAGCAATGGCAGTTGGGTGGTGGTAGGTACAAGTAGGGCAGAGCGGGTGTGGCCCGGTGTATGCACGCTTTGCAGGTGGTGCATTAGCCACAAGCACCGCTACTTGACGCTGTTGGGCTGGTACGGCTTGAATCGGTGCAGCAGTGATCGCACAGTTCTTGTTGCTGGAGCTGTTCTTTCTCTTGTTATTCCTCTTATTACTCGATGAGGTGGGTTCAGCAGTTGGTGCGGTGGCGGTAGCTTGATGCAGGTGCTTCAAAGTTTTATCCCAGACACCAGCCTTGACCCTTTTGTCATTGATTTTGGCGGCCAGTAGGTAAGTTTCTTCGATCGTCTTAGTCTTAGCCGCTTGCACGAAATATGCGACGCAGTCGGGCAAAGCTCGGATGTACTTCTTGATTGTGATCTCCGGAGTCTTGACATGATCGAGACAGATGATGTTGAGCTGTTTGAAACGAGCAGTGAGAGCAGCATTGTCGCCCTCATGTTGTTGTATGTGCCAAAATTCATCTTCAAGCTTTTGACGTTCGTGAGGAGGGCAGAATTCCTCTAGCATAACTTCCTTGAGTTCGTCCCACGACAGTCCGTAGGCTGCATCGTTCCCTCGCTTGTTTCTCTCGGCCGTCCACCAGTCTAGTGCACGGGACTGGAAAACGCCGGTAGCATTCAGAGTTCGAAGGTCATCAGGGCAACCACTCTATCGCAGAGTGACCTCAATGGAATCAAACCATTGGAATAGTGCAGTAGGACCTCCCTCGCCAGTGAATTCCTTTGGCCCACACGACTTGAATTGCTTAAAATTGAAGGGCTTGGTGGTAGCTTTAGGAGCTTCGGTCCTCGACTCCTCAGATGATTTGCTGGCATTCTCGTAAACATCACTCACGGCCTTTGCCACACTTTTTGCGATGATGGCAGCAAGGCGTTTGTCCCTCTTTTCTTGACGAGAAAGTGTGTGACGGGATCCAGACGACATTGTCTGCAATAGACATCGTCACAGGACTCAACACATTGTATTCGAATCTCACCTCACACGTCTACTACTTACTAAAGCTCAGGAACATGCATATTCACGTAAACACTTAACACATAGAGCACAAAATCACATAAACACGTAGAGCACAAAATCACATAACACCTAAGCATGTAGAGCAAAGAAGCAAGGAACCACTTACGCATTTAATTACTAGAGGCAGTCAGAAAACAGAAACCTATCATTCAAAGTCTGCGATTGCTCGAGAATAGCGTAGTATAAGCGTGTATCGTAGTATAAAGTTGCCCATAATCCAACGATTTGCTAACGTTTTGGGGTAGAAATGCAGTGCGAGTCGTGTGTGTTGATCGAAGCGAATGCACAAATCGATTAATTCTTCCAAAATTAAGCACATCAACAGGTAAAGCACGTAAAACACATAAAATCGACAAATTATCAGAGTCAGCAGTAGCGGGCTCGGATTTGAAACACATAAAAATCAAGAGGTAGATTGTCTGCAGCTAGTAGACTTTGACTAACCAAGGTGGTTCAACTATTCTTGAGGACTTGTCGCTCTTGTGTGACATTCAGACGGTGCTTTTGCCTCGATTCTTTGGCGTTTGGCACAAATCCCGCTGGTCATATCAAGATTTCAGGTCATTGAAGTCAGTCGAGACCTTGGTGAGAGTCTTGTAAAATGTGCGGAACAGGTCGTCAAGGTTAGGGTTTCACCCCTGGCTTGACAACTTCGTCCATGTTCTTGATAAAAAAATGGAGGAGATTATTCATCAAAATATGGGTTTCACCCCTGATTTGGTATAATTTCCCCTGTTGAACAAGCGTTCCTTATTGAAAATAAATCATTGATAATTTGACATAACAGCATTGATTAAGCAATTTAGTCGAGAGTTCGCGGTCTTCACACCTAATCTCGACTTGATCGCCCTTTTTGTAGTTGAAAATTCGAGTGTAGTGATAGTGTAGTATGGGCGAGGATAGCGAAAAATAAACCCATGCATACTCCCTACTGGATGTACTCAAGTCAGTCTGTTGGTTCCTAACTATAGTCTAGGTATCTAAGACTTCGACCCGGACTAGGTCGAGTCTTGCCTAATTCCCTATAGTTATGGCTCTGATACCAATCTGTCACACCCCAACCGATGGCGGAAACATCGGGGCATGGCCCTGAGCGAAACAGATTGTCCAGAAGTTTCCATAACAATTATCAATACTATTCAATTTAAATAATACGTCCCATACCGTATCTCAAACAGCAAAATAATTATTACAGACAAAAATCCAGGAAAATATTTTGTTCCGACAACTCAGATTTAAATAGACAGCAATTGTTTATCTGCTTCTAGAGACCCTTAGTTTGACCACTACAGACAACTATTTGTTGGGCTCTAAAGCTTTATTCTAGCTTCAAATTCCTACCAAGGGTGCGTCCTAAGCACCTGTCACATACGTTAAAATAAAGTCAATACATAAAATGTAAAGGTGAGCATACAAGTTTGATAATAGCATATAGAGTTCGAATTCGTTTACGCATAACCATCACGTACACATAGTGAAATGAAGCACATTAGTTATCGACATAGATCCATCGATACCAATGACTGCGGGTTGACTGCCCGAGGCAGTTCGCAATACATGATTACCACCGTAATCCATGCAAGTAATGGTCCTTAACAACCCCCGTGTGAACGGGTGCTGAGTCCAAACTATAGTACTATCGTTGCTAAGGAAGGTAGACGGTATTCCATGTGTAAACATAACAAACAAGCATTCATAAGCCACGTATAACATGCATTAACGGTTAGCATTCAAATAGTATTGAGTAGTGTGTTTGATGTGATTTGAATAGTTGTAACGTATGTAACACCCAAAAGTGATTAAAGCAAAAAGGGATCGAGTATACTCACAGTGGTGAATGGATTGAAGGGAGCGCTTAGCGAGTAAGGTTAGCCTGAATAGATTCGATAGCATAACGATAAGTGACGTTTTACGCGTCAAATGGTGCAAAGTGCAAATGGGTCGGATAGTGGTTCGATCGGATGGTAATCCGATCGGACGGTAATCCATGCGGATAACAATCCGTTCGGATGGTCATCCGGTCGGACCGTTGTCCGGTCGGATGACGATTCGAGTGGACTGTTTCTTCCTATAAGAAGAAGGTGTTTGTGTACGATGGCTTGAGTTTTGAAGTTTTCGTTGTAGTATTTTGAAAGCATTGAAGTATCTCTACCCATTAAGTCGATCGATCGGATGGTGAGTCGTGCGGATGACAATCCGTTCGGATGGTCATCCGGTCGGACGGTGGTCCGGTCGGACGGTAACTTAGTGGTGAGATTACTTAGTGAAGGCAAGCTCTAAGCTGAAGTGTCACTCGATCGGATGTCCATCCGATCGGGTGGCAACTCTGGTAATGAACATGTTGAAAATTGTTTAAGTCTTTAAAGTCTTAGTATCTCATGATCCAAAGAGTAATCCAGTCAGATGGTCGTCCGTTCGGATTGCAATTCGTTCGATACTCAAACTTCAGTTAAGATTGTTTTAAAGGTGGGACCCAAGTGTGATCCGTTCAGATGACAATCCGTTCGGATGACCCATCCGATCGGATTGTAATCCGGTCGGATAGCAATCCGTTATGGTTGTTCCGTTCATCCTACACTTGGTCGTTTTGATGGTTTGTCATTTTGTCGAGACGCTTTGACAACGTGTTAGCCAACAGAACCCCTAGTTCGACCCAGATGACCAACCCGACCAGGAATCACCCTAGTCCGGCCGGTTACCGGCTTGAGACAGTTGTTCTTGACTAACCCGAAATCGGTAGTCTCGTGGGTAGAATCTGGATCTTGAGCTAGTACAACACTACGATAGAGTAGAAGACTAGATCAGGGTCGGATCCTATCGGTTTTGAGTACCTTGAGTGCAAAAGAGTTGGAAGAAAGTTAAAAACCATATTTCAATCCTCTTTTATCACCCTTGTGTCGAGATCTTTACAAGATCTTTGTGGAAATCGGTTAGATCTAAGTTGTTCTTGGTGGATTGAGGCCAAAACATGAAGTTCTTGATGAACACATGATGACATCATCCTAGAACACCCGAAATCTAGTGATTTCACGGTTAAAAGTTAAGATTTAAAAGATAGAAAGGTGTAGGAGTGCGTGTAGATCAAGAAAGTACAAGATTTAGGACGAGATCTTACCTGGATTGAGAGAAATCGAAGAAAAGGTGAGGAGCACGAATGGTTTGGACAGAGGGTTTCCAAAAGTGGAAAGAATGACAATGAAATGGGTATTTATAGGATTCCAAAAGAGGAAAGGGTGGTCCGATCGGATGGCATACCGCCCGGATGACAATCCGGTCGGATGACATCCTGGTCGGATGACTCCTGACCTGTGGCGTAGTGGCTATCCGGTCGGATGGCACTTGGTTCGATTGTTTGACGCGACGATTTTTGATGTTTCGATTTCGATTGCGAGCGGCTCGTCACAATAGGGTTTCGTAGTCAAATTACTTTCAGTCCTAACCACTAATTATCATAGTTTGATTTTCGATTCGGATTGAGTTCGATTACATTTCGAGTTTCGATTGAGTTCGATTGATTTCCACAACATATATATATATATAACACGCACAAGTAACACATAAGGCACACACACACACGTATAATAACCAGATTAAGTCGAGTTGCGGTTCGTATCACGATTCGATGTCGAGTAGCATAGCTTGATTATCGATTAGTTAACTTTATCGCATTGTTACTTCCTATAATTCACAGTCGTAAGTCGATTAGATAGCGATTAACACACATCGATTTTAGCAATTAACAACACTTACTCCACATAATACAATTAAAATAAGGAAATTACTATAAGTTAAATTCGTACAATCGGTCGTTGACTTTGACCTTGACTTTGACTTTGACTTCCGAAAACACGGGGTGTTACAGTTGGGGTTTTGTATACAAAATTTACTACACTGTGAGTAGTAAGTCAAGGTTGACAGTACGTTACCATTGGACAATGAGTTAGCCAATGTGTAATATGACCCACAAGTCAGTTGATTGATAGTACCAAATGGAGTAATCGTGTAGACATAAACAATGTGATCGCTCTCAATACTGTTTTAACTGATAAAATGTTTCTTGATTAAACTGGGATTCACTCACCAGTATTTCCGACTGAAAAATGTTTTTTAAACACGTTTCAGGTAATCCAATGTGACAACCAATTAGTAAAAAGCCAGCTGGAGAGCACTAAAGGCTTGGGAAAAAATGTGGCTATAAAAGTTACCTAATAAACGATGTTTGTTAGTGCACTACGTCTATTGACTTCGTCTTGTATCATGTAATAGGATAGGATAGGTTATCAGTGCTCAAGGTTTGAAAAAACAGATTTTGAGGTTAAAGATAGTGAGTTCGCTTGAAAGGGTCAAGATCAAGTTCAAGCGAAACCACAACATGTTAGTTCGCTTGAACATGCCTTAACCATTTCAAGTGAAACCCTTTCACTATATATAGGGCACTTGTCATTTCATTTGGTACGCGCATTCAGAACTTGTAACGAGGTGCTGCCAAAATTTGTCCAGGTTGTAATCTTTGCTAAATCAATCATAGTGACAAATTAAAGAGTATCAAGCTGTTTTCACATCCGTTTCACTGATTCCGCCTTTGAAACGGATATAAAACTCTTCTGAATGACTCAGTTGGGTCAAACAACGATCCTACAAGTGGTATTAGAGCACAGGAAGAACAGTTTAGCTTGATATCATCTATTTTCTGACTTCTACACCTTCTTTTCATATCTGAACAATATTTCACGGTAAAAATGGCATGAATTTTTCACCGAACATGCAAAACAATATAATAACAAAGCCTTGAAAGTTTGAGATCAAAATTCAGCTTAAAAGTGACTAAATTGGACCAAAAATGACATTTCGCTTGAACGAACACATTGGTTTCGCTTGAAAATAGACCTGTTTCGCTTGAAAAACCTTGCTGAGTTCGCTTCAAATTGATGTTCGCTTGAAATTAGATCTAATCGTTTGAATCAGTGTTTTCGCTTGAAAGTTCATCAGACTTCGCTTGAAGTGCTATCTCGCTTGAAGTGTCAGTTTTGCTATTTCGCTTGAAAGCTGATATTCAGTTTCAACTTGGGATTTCGCTTCAACTTGTTGTTTCGCTTGAAGTCTCATTTCGCTTGAAAAGAGGATTTTCGTGTTGAGACCATTTCACATCAACCGAGTGTCAGTCTATTTCAGGATATTTGATATTGTTTGTACTGATTGTGTTTGTTTGATTGTATTTGTCCAGGTTATTCAAAGATCAAACCATGGCTGAAGAATTCTACAATACGTTTTTCAACGCATTCACATCTGAATCTTCCGAGATTACAACTGTTACCCCAAAAACCATCACAAAAGCGATCAATGAGAACATCAAGCATGATAATTTTTACGGAACACACTCAAAGCCACCAACTCTGGAAAGCATTGAGGTTTATACATGGTGGAAAGAACGGTTTCTTAACTGGGCAAAAGCATATGCGCATGAAAGCTGGTTCTGTTTAGAGTTTGGATATGAGAGACCAAAAGATGATAAAGGCGAAGAACTTCCATTCAAGAAATTATCCAAAGAAGATAAATCTGAATTTGCCGCCGAACAGAGAATGATTGCTTTGATCCAGTCAGCAATCAGAAATGATATTTTTGCATTGCTTAACCATGATGGGTCATCAAAATCTGTTTGGGAAGCTTTACGTGTTAAAGCTGAGGGGGGTAAACAGATTAAAAAGAACAAAATTGCTTTATTAAAGAAAGAATTCGATTTATTTGATAGCTTAAAAGGAGAGACAGTGAGACAAATGATTGAGAGGTTCTGTCATCTTAAAATTAAACTTGAACGTTTTGAAATCATGAAAACAAGAGAGGAACTTATAGACAAAGTGATTGAAGCGTTACCACGAGCTGATCAGTGGCAAACGTTTGTTTTTATTTTGAAAAATGATGCTTTGTATGAAACAATTTCTCTTGATAAATTGTTTGAAAAAATTGAAACTCATGAGCTTGAATTGCAGAAACAGAACAAGATGAGTAGTTCTTCACATCAACAGAATGTTGGTTTGTACTACAAAGGAAGTTTACATTCAGAGAAAATTGTCAGTTCACCAAAGACAACATTCAGTGGTGAGAGGACACAAGAGCCACAAAAGAGTTCATCAAATTATGATCCAGGATATCATTCATCGGCTTCAAAAGCTAGTTCTGAAGAAGCAGAGGAGATACTTTGCAACATTGCTCTTAAGTTGAAGAATTCTCCTGCAATGAGCATCAATGTAGCTAAGCAGCAAATGAGTTTCCTTGCATCTGTTCTGGAATCGTATGAAGGTCTTGTAGCTGGAAAAATTGGAAACTCCGAATTGACCAAAGAAGACTACGATCAGATTGATCCAGAAGAGATGGAGCTCATTGACATCCGTTGGTGCTTAGCAAGTTGCATTCGAAGAGCACAGAGATATATGGAGATTACTGGGAAACAATCTCTTGGAGGTGCATCAACAAAGCTTGGATTCGACAAATCCAAAGTGAAATGTAAGCAGAAAGATCATTTTAAAAGAGAATGCATAAATTCTGCAGTAGGTGGAAATGAACATCCTTTCAACGATGATTATTACTGAAAGGCGATCTATCATCGAAGCAGAGAAGAGCCAAAGATAATTGAGGATAAACCCAAATCAAGGGCTTGTTTTGTAATCCAAGATGATGAAGGTTTTGACTGGAGCACAGTTTGTCCAGAAGAAGATCGCTTAGAAAATATTCGTAAGACAGCTCATGGAAGATCTGTAACAGAGAAAAAACAATTTGTGTTAGTTGCTGAGATTAAAAAAGATAACAAAGAAAATGACACAGATAAAAACAAAGAAGAAAATGTTGTTGCTGAGATCAAAGAGAAGACTCGAGAAGAGATTTTGAGTGAGAAAACTTATCGAGACAGAAACGTTGTTTTAAACAGAATGGATGACATGCAAGAAGAGTATAAGAGTGCAGTGAGCAACAGAAGATGGGATAAAAAGAGAGAGTGTTACTTCAACAGAGAAGGAGAACCAGTTGTTCCAAAGAAAGACATAATCTTTGATGATGTTCTTCTCATAATTCCTTTGAGAGCCGAATATTATAGAAATGTGATGAAAGATGACACATATGCTAAAAGTCATGAAAAGGAGATCAGATATGCCATGACATCATGTCTGAGAAAAAGGGATGAAGAGAGAATGAAAAAGAGCGTTGAAGAAATGGTGAACAATCTGAAGAAAACTGCTGAAGAGGTTAAAGCTGAAGTGGTTGAAGTTGAAGTTGTGAAAGAGGAAGTTTTGAAAGTTGGTGAGACAGAAAAGATTGAAGAAAAAGTTGTTGTGAATGAAGAAGTTGAGAAAGCTGTTACTGAAGAACCGCAAATTGGAGAAGATGTTGAAGAAAATCAGAATGTTGCTGTGTTGAAGCAGACAGAGGCAGCTGAAAACACCGAGGTGCCAATCACTAAGGTACATTCTGATTCTGAAATCTTAAAAACGATTGATCAGTGCAAGAAATGCATGGAACCGTGCAGAGCTTGTACTAAAAAAGATGAGCAATTCAGAACAAGAGATCTTGAATTTACTAAAATTGAAAATATTTTTAAAGAAAAATGCAAAGAAATGCTAGAAAAAAAAAAGTTTTAAAAGAAAATGGTGAAAAATTTTCAGAAAAGTGTAAAAAGTTAGAAACTGAAAATGAAGTTTTGTAAGAAAATGTTTTTAAAATGACAGAAGAATGTTCACAAAAAGAAATTGCTTGTCAAGAAATGAAGAAAGAATATGACTCAATGAAATTAGCATATCATACTACGAAAGAGTCATACGAAAAAGTGAAAGATGAAATGAAATATGCTCAATCAAGAATGAATTATCTTTCTGAAACAACTAAAGAACTTAAACGAATGTATTCAATAAAACAAGATGTTGTTAATTCCTATATTGAGGATGTTGCTAAGCTAAAGCGACAGATTGCTGATCTAGAACAGGATAACAATAAGTTAAAGAGTTATCACGTGTCGTCATATGTGCTTGAACGTATTTTCAATATAAAACCGGGAGATGGTGAGTCTGAGCAAAACAAGAAAGGCATTGGCTCAGAGTTTTATCAAGTTCCACCACCGGAAAAGTTTGCATTTTATGATGAAGAAAAAGTCGAAAAAGCTTTCAACATGGTAGAACAATTGCCAGACAACATTGACATAACCTATTCCAAATCTGATGATTTTCATGATTCAGAGGTGGTAGGTAAACTCGTTGAAAGTGTGTTGAAAGAAGAATTGGTTGATACAGGTAAATCTGAATCACAGGATGAAGATGAAGGAAATCTTCATGATAGTTATCTGAAAAACACAAAATCCGAGAAAAGTTTAAATGATGATTCAAAAGGATTGGTTTATACCATGATTGGATCAGACAAATTGTTCTTAGATGTTGTATTCCCGATTCAGAATGTGATTTCAGAAAAGGTTGACAAAGTTTTCAAAATGGTTGAGATAGAGAAATCTGAAATTTCAAAGTTTGCTGGTAAAGGTCACAAATTTTTTTTATAACAAACCTGGTTTAAAAAAAAAACATGAAGGCTGGGTTGGGTTATAAGAAGAAACAAAGTTGGAAAAGAAATGAAACTCCGAATTTAAAGACAAAAATGAGTTTTGTTCAAGGAAAAAGTTTTGAAGAAGAGGAAAAACTCAAATTTAGACAACAGTCTAATGAAGAGTTTTGTGCTCAAAAGGAAAAGCAACAACCACAGGTCAAAGATGTGTCCATGAGAACATGTTTTAAATGTGATCAAAAAGGACATCTTGCTCGCAAGTGTCCAAATCTGAAACCTGTGGATGTTGACATAAAGAAGATTGATGCTGAGAAACAAAAATCTGAGAATGTGAGACAAAGGTCAACCAGATTTGACTCAAAACAAACTTGGAGGTACAACACAAACAAGTTTGTTTCGAATCAAAACTGGAAATCAAACCCGAACAGGTTCGATTCTAGACAGGCCTGGAATTCTCACACACCCAAATTTAGAACAACACAAAGTTGGCAAACATCTGTTGATATGACAAAACCACAAGAGATTTGGAAACCAAAAGTTGTTCAAAAACAAAGTGTTCAAAAAGAGTCTCATTTTTACAAACGTGGAACTCCTAAAGGTCAAATATGGAGTGAAAAGAAACAAGTGATTCTTGAAAAAATTGAAAAAGTTGAAGTAAAAGTTGAAAAGATTTTTGTGAAAGATGACAAAGAGTTTCCAGCATTGAATGAAAATTATTGTGTTGAAATGCCTAAGGTTCAAAAGACCTGGGCTAAATTGTTCAAGTAATTGAGTTTATTACATGTGCAGGTGCTCAACAAAATTAAAGATTGTGAGAATGAAAATTGGAGCAGCCTGGAACATGAAGAGGAGGAAGAGGTTGCTGGATCCTGTGTTGGTTGAAACAGGAAGTTTATTTGTTCATTCTGTACATAAATAAAAAATATTTTCAAAACCCTAAAAATTGAAAAAATTAGAAAAAAAAATATGTTGATTGAATATGTCGAAACCCTCACGGCTGAACAAACATGATTACTTTCACAAGATTGAAAAACGGTTTTTAAACTGTCGAAAATCAATGGGTTGTAAATCATGGGGGTACTTTATGTTAGTTTTTCTGCTAAATAGAGCATAGTTAGCAGAAAATGGATGGCGAGTCAAAGCTATCAGTATTGGTTGTCAAATTTTCTTTAAATGATTTTGCATTTTAGGGGGAGATATATTGTTGTTAGAAAATCCAAAAACATTTGAAAAAGCCATAAACATGATAAAATTCAAAAATTGAGTTTTTGCGTAAAAAGAGGAAATGATAGTACATCAGTAGACAGTTACAGTATGCTAAAGAAATGGAAAGTTTAAATGTGTTAAACATTCTCACTGTGGATGAGTCGGTAGATTTTTATACATTTAGTAAACTTTTTCGGGATATAAACCTAAATTCAAACTTACTTATTTCGTGGGGAACACTACTTGGATATATAGGTAACCCCTGAAATCTCGTTTGAAAGGTCCCTCTTTCTGAGATACTAGGTCTTTATACTCAGTGATATCTGGGGTATTATCCCGGGACTTCTGATTTTGCGGAAGCAATGGCCTAGTCCCCAGAGAATACTTTCTGCTTGCTTGAAAAATAGCTTCGCCCTCAGCAAATTGATGAAACAATAAAATTGATAGTCATTGCTGTTGTAAAAAAGATCCTCTAAAGGGGACACACCCAAAAGTCGAGCCGTCATCTCTCTGCTGAACGGAAGTTCTGACCTGAGCTCTCACGGTTTCGTACTATAATTTATTCCCTTACAGATATCATCTAGGTATATTCACCTGTGAGACTGAATATTGGGATCTGGATACGGGAGTATATTCAAGAGGTGGGACACATGAATGAGTTTAAGTTCTTAATTCACCTAATTCGTATCCTGAATCAGTTGAAATTTGTATGAAAATTTAAGTGGATCAGTATATCGACAATCTAAGTGAATTGTTTAATTCTTAATGTGTAACTAAGCTCAATGGTACTTGTGACTTGTTAAAAAACTGATATGATCCTCTGACGCATACTCAAACAAAAATATTGTCTGTAAATATATTTGTACATATTTCTTTACTGCTTTATATTTTTTGGAAAATACAAAAAGATTTTTGATTCTGCTTTATTTTCGACAACCGATGTCTGAAATGCTGAGTTTCAAAATCTAAGTAAGCTGATTGTGTTTCTGAAAATAAAACAAGTTCATTAATTTGAAATTTGAATTAAAATCAAAAATTTCAAAATCAGTTTGTGATATCTCCAAGGTCATTAATTTGGACTTGGATGATTAACTGTGGGAGGTTTTGGATGCTTATATTGTTATAGAGCTAGTTTCCGATTTGATTCGTTGAAACTGCCAAATCTATGAAGTTTGTTGATAGGGGGAGTGGATTAGAGAATTTGATTGATAATATGAAAACATTGTATTTATAGATGTTTGAGTGATTGCAGATAGTCTAGATTATGATCCCGAAAGCAGAGTCTAAGGGGAAGTCTGAAGACAAGCTTGAAGCAAGAGGGAGCTTGTAGATGGATAGCTAGGTGTCGATCCCAAAGCACGGAAGTTTGATTAAAGGGGGAGCCTGAAGCTGATGGAAGAAGAGAAAGATTGATGGATGTTTATCATGTTACAATTTGGATGAGAAGGCAGAATGATCAAGATCGAAGATGTGTCATGATGAAGACTAGACACTGAAGACTTCGTCAATATCCGAGGGGGAGTCTGTTAGTGCACCACGTCTATTGACTTCGTCTTGTATCATGTAATAGGATAGGATAGGTTATCAGTGCTCAAGGTTTGAAAAAACAGATTTTGAGGTTAAAGATAGTGAGTTCGCTTGAAAGGGTCAAGATCAAGTTCAAGCGAAACCACAACATGTTAGTTCGCTTGAACATGCCTTAACCATTTCAAGCGAAACCCTATCACTATATATAGGGCACTTATCAATTCATTTGGTACGCGCATTCAGAACTTGTAACGAGGTGCTGCCAAAATTTGTCCAGGTTGTAATCTTTGCTAAATCAATCATAGTGACAAATTAAAGAGTATCAAGCTGTTTTCACATCCGTTTCACTGATTCCGCCTTTGAATCGGATATAAAACTCTTCTGAATGACTCAGTTGGGTCAAACAACGATCCTACAATGTTTTAAATTCAATAAAATAGGGTTTATCCCTATAAGTATATTGTAATAAGAAACTTGGGTTTTGCCCATGTTATTATTAATATCAAATATGGTGGTTTTACTCTGATAAACATTTCCTAACTACGGTCCTGATGAAAAATTCCGCTGCCAAATTAGACAAACATTGCGATACCACCGAAACTGGCTCGCGGCCGCCCGTTCCCGGGACTCAGGGATCGGGGGTGGCGACAGAAGGTGGTATTAGAGCCTAGCCACTGGTCTGAGCCAAAGAAGTGTTCTGCTGACACTTAAATTCTAAATTTTGTGTTAGGAAATAATGAAATACGTGTATAACTGTATTTAATTGTTATGTGTTATTTGACTATCTGTTAGTTTACAGTATGAGTGATCAAGGACCCCCAGACATAAATCGTCAGTTGTCTGATTCACCTAGGAGTGAAGGTACCTCTTCACAGCCTGCCCTCTCTGGGTATACTGCTGATCAGGAAGAAGGAGTGTTTGCTTTTAGAGCTCAGTCAGAAGAGCCATTCCCTCATAAGAAACGAGGATGGTTCAGTAAGGAAGCCTTTGCTCGTAGGAAAAGAATGCGAAAGTTGCAACAGCAAAGAGTTTTAGCGGCTGCTAAGCGAGAGACAGATGCCCATACACAGGATATGCTTAATAGAAGTCTAGCTAATTTCCATATCCTAGCTACAACTGCTGCTGACCCAAGTCTGGAACAACTAGTAGCCCCACAACCACAAAACCCAGAACAACCTATGGAGATAGAAATTCCTGATAACCAAGTGGAGATGCATGACTTTAACCCAGAAGAAATCCCTAGGGTACCTGCACCAAACCCCCTAGACCTAATTTACAACCCCTGGTGGGACGATAATAGGGACTTTGTGCAACGTTACCCTATCCAGGAATACCCACCCATACAGAACATAGAAGCCTACCCAGGTATGGACCCTTTAGATCCCTATTACCATAATAACTACATTAGGGAGATCTTAGAGGATCCTTACCAATTTCAGGAACTTTCACCCCCATATCAGGAACCCGCACCCCAGATTCCAAACCCAGTCCGAGAACCTGCACCCCCAATGAGTGCAGAAAAGGTGCAAGAACTTAGGACTTTCGGGGAGGAAATTTTAGAAAGCAGTGAGAGAATGCGTCAGGTGGGAGAGCGTCTCGTATGGAAATACGATGAACGCAATATGGATTTTTGGATAAATCCATATCCTTGAATGTGAAAATGGAGAAAATAGTAGTAATAATAATAATAATAATATAATAAAATAAAAATAAAATAAAATATGTGTGTACGGATGCATAGTACTATTAGTGTAATTTTCTTTCTGTTGGTATTATAATCTTTATTTCAGTACTAGTGTGTAATAGATGCATAGTATATGAAAATAGAGTACAAGTCGCAATGATCGACGTTTTTAGCTAGATTGCGTGTCATGTGAGTTATGATATTACTTATTATCTTGTGATATTAATATGGGGTAAATGTTTAAAATTCAGATGGCCGACGAAGAAAATCAAGGAAATCTGAATAACGATAACCAGAGTAACATTAACGTGGTTAATGAAAATCCAAGCATCAATAACAATGGAAACCAGATGGATAATAGTGATATCCAACATATAGTGGCACAAGGAATTATAGATGCAATGCCATTTATTCTTCAAACGGTTCAAGAAGCGAATAATAAAAGTAAACATAGTAGTAAGCGACCAATTGAACCAGAACACAGCGTGAACAATGGACCAATACTTCAATTGCCCATTCCCAAAAGAAGAAGAACAGTGCCTTACAGTTGTTCATACAAAGAATTATGGTCCTGTAAACCAATAGAATTCTCGGGCAATGAAGAACCTATTGCAGCTCTACGCTGGATAGAAAAGACTGAGGCTGTTCTGAAAATAAGTAAATGTGCGGAAGATGACAAGATAATGTTTGCTTCCAATCTATTTAAGAATGCAGCCTTAGAATGGTGGAACACTATCATTCAGTCTAGAGGAAGTGATAGGGTTTATAGTATGGATTGGGAAGAATTTAGGAATATGGTAGAAAAAAAATTATGCCCTCCTAATGAAAAGGAACAAATAGCAAACAAATTCCTAAATCTTAGGATGAATGGAGTGGATAGTAAGGGGTACACGAAGTTATTCTTTGAATATGCTAGAATAGTGTCAACCCTTGCTTCACCAGAACCGGTGTTAATCTCCCGTTATATCTGGGGATTAATTGGAGAGATTAGACATGTAGTCAAGGCAGCTAGACCTCAAACTATAGAAGAAGCTGTAGAACTAGCAAATACCTTGACAGATGAGTTAATTCGTACTAGAGAAGAAGACCAGAGGAGAAACCTAACCCAAAGGCTTACTCAAGAATTTCGTTCTGGAAATTTTAATCGTAGGAATATGGGTTCTACCTCTGCACCATACTGCAAGGTCTGCAAGAAAAAGCATTCGGGAAAATGCTCCACTCTCTGCAATTATTGCAAGATGCCAGGACACAAGGAAGAAAATTGCAAGAGGAAATCCAATAATGGATTATGCTACAACTGTGGAGAAAAAGGTCATATCAGGCCAAACTGTCCGAAATTAGCTCCAGCTACAAACAACATGAGTACTAAAAATGCTAGAGCATTTGTTCTGACTGCAGATGAAGCCAAGATGATTCCAGATGTCATAGTTGGTACGTTTTTAGTTAATGATATCTTTGCTAAAGTATTATTTGACTTTGGTGCAAACCAAAGTTTTATTAATACATCATTTTGCAAAATTCTAAATCAGTCATTAACTAAACTACCACTAGAATGCCTAGTAGAGACCGCTAATGGAGAAACCGTTAGGATTTCTGAAATCTTGCAGGGAGCAAGAATAGAAATTTTAAATCAGAAATTTATTGCAAATCTTTATCCCATGAATCTGGCAGGATTCGATGTTGTTTTAGGAATGGATTGGTTAATAGCCAATAAAGCCAGTATTTTATGTGATCAAAAGTTAATACAAGTAAATTCACCAAAAGGTAAAACGATCACAATTAAAGGAGATAAGCCCTCTAGATTCACAAAATTCATCTCTGTGATGAAAACTGCAAGCTATATAAGAAAAGGCTCTATAGTGTATTTGATTTCTATAATAACTAACACTAAAGGAAAAGAACTAAAAGACATTCCAGTAGTGTCACAGTTTTCATAAATCTTTCTAGAAGAATTACCAGGACTACCTCCAGACAGAGAAGTTAAATTCAGAATTCACCTGCTACCAGGAACATCACCAATTGCCAAAGCACCTTATCGTTTGGCACCTGCAGAAATGCAAGAATTGAAGAAACAATTAGATGAATTATTAGAGAAAGGATTTATACAGTCAAGTTCGTCGCCATGGGGAGCGTCGATACTGTTCGTTAAAAAGAAAGACGGATCAATGCGTATGTGCATTGACTACCGTGAATTGAACAAGGTCACGATTAAGAATCGGTACCCATTACCGAGAATCGATGATCTGTTTGATTAACTACAAGGAGCTCGATTTTTCTCTAAAATCGATTTAAGGTCAGGATATCATCAGTTAAAGGTACAGGAATAGGATATTCCTAAAACCGCTTTCAGAACAAGGTATGGCCATTATGAATTTACTGTCATGCCATTTGGTTTAACCAATGCCCCAGCTGCATTTATGGACATGATGAACCGAATATGTAATCCATATTTGGATAAATTCATAATTGTCTTCATAGATGATATTCTAATTTACTCTAAGAATAAAGATGATCATGCAAAACATTTGCACGCACTTTTAAGTCTATTAAGAAAGGAAAAGCTTTATGCTAAATTTTCTAAGTGCGAATTTTGGTTAGAACAGGTACAATTCCTTGGACACCTAGTCAATCATGAAGGAATTCATGTAGATCCAACAAAGATTGAGGCAATTACTAAATGGAAAACCCCTGAGTCTCCAACCGAGGTTAGAAGTTTCTTAGGATTGGTCGGTTATTATAGAAGATTTATTCGAGATTTCTCTAGAATAGCCATTCCCTTAACTAAGTTAACCTGTAAATCTGTTAAGTTTGAATGGGGATTAAAACAAGAAGAAGCATTTAGAATTCTTAAGCAAAGATTAACTCATACACCCATATTAGCATTACCAGAAGGAGCTGAAGACTTTGTAGTCTATTGCGATGCTTCTAAATTAGGTTATGGATGTGTGTTGATGCAACGCCAAAAGGTTATAGCTTACGCATCTAGACAACTTAAGAATCATGAAGAGAATTATTCAACTCATGATTTAGAATTAGGAGCTATAATTTTTGCTCTTAAGATTTGGAGACATTACCTTTATGGTAGTAAGTTTACCATATTCACTGATCATAAGAGTTTAAGGTATATCTTCAAGCAAAAGGAGTTGAATATGAGACAAAGACGCTGGATGGAGATGCTTAGTGACTATGATTGTGATATCCAGTATCATGAAGGAAAAGCAAATGTAGTGGCAGATGCTTTAAGCCGAAAGTATCATGAAAAGCCAAGAAGGGTACGTTCTCTTAAATTAAATCTACAAGTAGATTTAAATGATCAAATAAGAGAAGCACAAGAATCAGTAATCAAGGATGATTCTGAAAAATTAAAAGGTATGTTAAAGGAATTAAAACAAGGAACAAATGGAATTTGGAGATTCCATGAAAAGAAAATATGGATACATAAATTAGGAAACCTACGTCATCGTATACTAGAAGAAGCCCATAAATCTAAATATACGATGCATCCAGGGAGTGATAAAATGTACCAGGATTTAAGGAAAAAATTCTGGTGGATAGGAATGAAGAAATACATAGCAGCCTATGTTTCTAAATGTTTAACCTGTTCACAAGTCAAAGCTGAACACCAGAAACCCTCAGGTTTGTTACAGCAATTAGAAATGCCGATGTGGAAATGGGAATTGATAACAATGGATTTTGTTACTAAATTACCCAAAACAAAGAAAGGAAATGATACAATCTGGGTGATTGTAGATAGGCTAACTAAGTCAGCTCATTTCCTACCAATGAAAGAAACTTTTAGTATGGAATAATTAGCTAAATTGTATGTAAATGAAATTGTTTCTTTACATGGCATTCCTTTATCAATTATTTCTGATAGGGATAGCCGATTTACCTCTCATTTTTGGTCAAGTTTCCAAAAGGCAATGGGAACCAAGCTAAAACTAAGCACAGCTTATCATCCTCAAACGGATGGACAAAGCGAAAGGACAATTCAGACAATGGAAGATATGCTTAGATCTTGTGTAATTGATTTTGGAGGTAATTGGGACGATCACTTACCTTTAATAGAATTTTCTTATAATAATAGTTATCACACAAGTATCAATGCTGCATCATTCGAAACACTTTATGGAAGAAAGTGTCGAACCCCAGTCTGTTGGGCAGAAATTGGGGGGAAAGCAACTATCTGGACCTGAGATAGTGCAAGAAACAACTGACAAGATTATTCAAGTCAAGGAATGACTGAAAGCAGCACGTGATCGACAAAAGAGTTATGCCGATAACCGACGCAAGCCATTGGAGTTTCAAGTAGGAGATAAAGTATTATTGAAGGTCTCTCCTTGGAAAGGAGTGGTAAGATTCATCAAAAGAGGAAAGCTAAGTCCCAGGTATATTGGACCTTTTGAGATTATTAGAAAAATAGGACCTGTAGCCTATCAGCTACAACTGCCAGAGGAAATGGCAGGAATACATGATGTGTTTCATGTATCTAATCTTAAAAAGTGTTTAGCTGATAAATCATTGATAGTACCTCTTAAGGATATAGAGGTAAATGAACAACTCAAGTTTGTAGAAAGACCTCTACAAATTGAACACAAGAAAGTCAAGAATCTCAAACGCAAGAGACTAGTTCTAGTCAAAGTGAAGTGGGACTCCAAAAGAGGACCAGAGTACACATGGGAGCTTGAATCAGAAATGTAAAAGAAATAGCCGCATTTGTTTCAATAGATCTCGAGGACGAGTTCTAAAATAAGGTGGGGAGAATGTAACAACCCTCGGTAAAACCAACACCCTTATAATATTTTCGACACTCTAGTATATTTTAAAACTACCCTTATATGTCTCTAAATACACCCCATGTGTGAAAACCGAGCCCGAAATATGTTATAACATTTAAAATAAATAAAAATCTGAAAATGTTAAGTTGAGGCGGGCCGCATAGACCCACCCCAACAATTCACGCAGGCGGTATGAAGGTGTAGACCGGACTTCACTGATTTCTTTAGTTCAAACGGGCCGCGTAAGCTTAAGCTTACACTTACGCGGGCCACTAGAGATCATCAAACGCGGATACACCCTGAGCTGACACGTGTCGACATCGTGTCAAGCCTAGTGGTGATCCGGACGAGCTATATGTTGACCATATGTTGACGCGGGCCGCGTAAGGCTTCGCCTTACCTTACTTGGGCTGCCTGAAAGTCGATTTCAGCAAGTATAAATAGATGGCATCGGCTCTCATTTCAGTTCGTTCACAATTCAATTCTCAATCTCACTTTCTGAATTAGAGGCATTATAGACGGGTGTTATACCCCTAATTAGCGAGGTTCTACTCCATTGTAAGTATTATAACCCCAGTTTCGTAATAGTTATGCTGCCCGATTGATTTAGGGTTCCGTAACAACTGTCGTGGTTCTGCCCGACGTAGTTGTTGGAATGCCGTCTCGGGGAGGGTATCATTGATATTTTCAAAGGGTTATGATACTAACCAATGTACATTTGTATAAATTATAGATTATATCCAGGAAATCCTTACGAGAAACCTAATATAGAAATGTGAGTTTATCCTCTTTTTGTTAACCTTTTTGGAATGTTTTACAAAACCTTAATTGTTTTACAATGCGATTAAGTGGTGATTGAGTCTTTGTAGTTCTTCAATTACTGCCGGTATGTTGGGGTTTTGTATACAAAATTTACTACACTGTGAGTAGTAAGTCAAGGTTGACAGTACGTTACCATTGGACAATGAGTTAGCCAATGTGTAATATGACCCACAAGTCAGTGGATTGATAGTACCAAATGGAGTAATTGTGTAGACATAAACAATGTGATCGCTCTCAATACTGTTTTAATTGATAAAATGTTTCTTTATTAAACTGAGATTCACTCACCAGTATTTCCGACTGACAAATGTTTTTAAAACGCGTTTAAGGTAATCCAATGTGACAGCCAATTAGTAAAAAGCCAGCTGGAGAGCACTGAAGGCTTGGGAAAAAATGTGGCTATAAAAGTTACCTAATAAACGATGTTTTAAATTCAATAAAATAGGGTTTATCCCTATAAGTATATTGTAATAAGAAACTTGGGTTTTGCCCATATTATTATTAATATCAAATATGGTGGTTTTACTCTGATAAACATTTCCTAACTACGGTCCTGATGAAAAATTCCGCTGCCCAATTAGACAAACATTGCGATACCACCGAAACTGGCTCACGGCCGCCCGTTCCCGGGACTCAGGGATCGGGGGTGGCGACAATGGTAAAAGGGGTAAAAAGGTAAATTAGTCATGTAATGACGAATAAATAAAAACAGTTTTGAGTAAAACGAGTTTAAGGGAAAATCGGGATAGGTTTAAAGGGATGAAATGGTAACTAAATACCATCTCATACGGATAAATGGTCAATTAGGCTATATGGGTCAAATGGTGTTGTTAACACCATTTGACAACTTCATTTGACAATTGCTTGTTGAGTGTTGTAATCACAGGAAACAACATAAACGTGCGTTGCTTTAACTAGAAAGATTTAAAGCAAAAAGTTATGTAAACGAGTCAATACCTTAACCCGAGCCAGGTACGCATAATAAGCTTTTAGTTAAACATATAATTTATGGTCAAATGTTTAACGAAAGTCCTTCGTCGTAAAGTGAGGGACTAAAGTAGACCAAAACACCCTTTGAAGGGTATATTGGGTAAATGACCCATAGGGGTTGTTTAGGAAACTTGCATTAAGATTACGGAATCATTAGATATGAACAAAAGTTACAGGAATACACATTCATGGGTCAAATGCATAAAAATGGTCTTTGCGTAAAATGACCAACCGATGGGTAAATTTTGGGATAATAGGTTAGATATGCTAAATCCACCATAAAAATAGTTGTGGCGGAACATAAGCAGATGTGTAGATGTGGCCTTACGAAGTATGAAAAGAAAAGAGTCAGTTTTAGACCAAAATGCATAAAAGATCCACTGAACGGGTCAAAATGAATTACGCGCGTAACTTGGGTGTTTTCCGCGTAATTCACAAAACTTATGAATCCAAGATAGTTATTTTGAGTTAAATACCTTGGTTTATGATATACGATTAACTAGAAACACGTTTGGAGGTCTTAAATACAAACGGGTCAACATGTGGATTTGAATAATAAATCGAATGCTTAGAAATCCCGGATTTTATTAGTTTGAAGGTCAGATTTAAACTCCACGAGATGGAAAATTAAATTACAATCATGTAGGAAGAAACGGGAGATCAAACGGATACGCGAATTAAAAGATACGAAAGTTTTCGTGTAAAAAACGGCAAAAAATGGAAGGGTCTGATACAGGGGCCACCGTAACTTACGGTGCCCACCGTAAGTTACGGTGGGGCTGAAAACGTTACGCCAGATACCTACTGCCTTATGGTGGGGGCATTTTAAAACAGGGGCCACCGTAACTTACGGTGCCCACCGTAAGTTACGGTGGAGGCCATATTCGAGTCCTTGTTTCTGGAATCGAGAGATTAATGTTGGGATTTCCTGATTTTTCTTTGATTCGATTATTCGACCCATTTTCCTTGTGATACTAGTTATTTAGTTATCAAAACTGACCTTTAAGTTGGTTTTGAACATAGGTGAATGTCGAGAGCCCCGGATGAAGATCAAGCATCGAGCAAGAACCGAACACGCGTTAAATGAAGCTTCCGCAAGTTGTTTTGTCGTTATTTTAATACGACGAATTAAATCACATTATATTGTATCATTTTAAATTGTAAAAGTTTTTAATAAACCCGTATTTTCATTGTAATTGTGACCGTGATTACATGATTATGGACTTAAATTATATGAAAAACGTAAAATATTACCAAGGGTGTTACAAGTTGGTATCAGAGCCTTGGTTTAAGAGATACAAGTATGGTGGGAAAACTATGCTTGGACTTAAACCTTATGCTCTTGATAAAGATTGGTGTTCGGTTCGAGGCTTGATCGCAAATCCGGTAAGTACATGTATATCAATGGTTTAGTATGATGAAAGTGTTGAGAACAACACATATTGTTATCGTGTAATACACGTTACACCAATAAAATCGATATAGAATAGATATAGTCAACGAAATTACACGCGTTGATGCGTATAGTAGAAAAGCCTCGTATTATAACACGGGCACCCATTAATATCGAAATTACTAACTATTTTAAACGTTTTAGATTGAAGGACATTCACATATGAAGATAGCGAGAGTTTAACAAATCGTGGATTTGACAGAGGAACGGTCCAAAGTACGACAAATAGATCATGCTCACCAAGGACCTAAATCACGCAACGATTGCGAATAAGTTAATGGCAAGGAGAGCCTGTTAGAGCAAGCATTATCAGGTGCACGTTTTAAATTATTGCATAAATGGTAATATGCAACAAATACGTAGAGATTGAAAGTTACATATGTAGATCGAAAAACTTGGAAAAAAAACCTGAATAGAAAACCTATCCGGGATATTGTTTCCAAGAAAAACAAATAGAGGCATTACTTACATGGGGTGTAATGTGAAAATTATAAAAAGGTCATGTATACCAGGTGTTGATCGCTTACTCTGGCCAAGTAAATAGTGAACATGTGGTACCATGAACTTCTTATGATGGACACATTTATGTCCGATGTAGTAAGGGTGGGGTGAATGGGACTAACTTAAATGGTACCCAAATGAATCAAATAAGTAAGATGTTTGATAGTAAACGTAAACGTAAGTCTGATGACAGAAGCGTATTACGTAAGAATAACGAGCCCGAGAGAAGGGACAAGGATCAAGTAAAAAAAATACAGACCGACCAATAGGAATGCTAAGGCATAGGGATAAAAGTTTAAATGCCACAAGTGATGAAATTCACATGGACAAGTCAAACGAATTGAATAAAGAATAAAGGACTTGATTGAATAAAAGCGATGGATCTCGCTAAGACGACCAAATAAATTAAAATAACGTCTAAAACCATATAAGAATGGTTACTTGAAAATGATTACGGTAAAGATACCCGATGAATGGGTAGGATTTGGAAAGAATGCGTGAACCAAGAGACGGGAACGCGAAATAGAAAGTCAAAAGACTCGGAATATGAGTCATGACTAAAAGACAATGAGAATTTGCAAACAGAAATGTTAATAACTACGCTCAACTATTTTAAAGTTGAACGGGTCGAATAAAGAATGGAGTTCGACGTTCACAAGTGATGAAATTTCACACGAACAAGTCAAACGAGATAAATAAGGTATAAAAACTTGGTAGTGCAAGTAAGCGCAAACTGAATAATGGAAGTGCGAAACATTAATGAACCTACGTGATGGTTCATAAAGGAATATATATAGGAAAAACGCAAACTAGCGAAACAAAAATGTTAAAAACACTAAGATAAAGAACCCGGGTAATGGGTCGTAAAGAAGTATAGGTAAGAACCGGGTAACGGTAAGTGTAGGACAAACCGACGTGTAAATGACGTTAGAAGTCATAAAGTCAGAAAGATAATTCGAAAGAGAACAAATGTAGCCTTAGACTACGGTCAAGGTCAAATGAAATCCAAAAAGCAAAAGTAAATAGTTCTAGACATAAAAAGGGGTGCCTTGACACCATATATATATATATACAGTTGAATAAAGACTTGAATAAAAGATGATCTACGGGATTATCATAACCTACGGGATTAAACATAGAGTTAAGGTCTACGGGACCAAGAAGACCCTTGGGTCATAAATAGAAAGAAACAAACTGTTGGGTCTCACCTTAAAAAGGTGGAAATCTAAAGAAATAGTCTACAAGACTAAGCGAAAGAACCTACGGGTTATTTGGGTTAAGCATGGGAACTAGTTGAAATTCCCCGCATTAAAAGATATTGGAAAAGGAACAAATCCTCGGAAGCAACCTTCCTAGATATGAGAGAAAGATGTAAGACAAAGAGAAAACGTAAACAAAAAATTTAGTTTTTAGTCAAAAGCAACGTTTTAATAAACATAAGTGGTATGAAGCGATTTAGAAAACTGTAAACGCACATAAGGTCGGAGATGGCGATATGGATATATGCCCGAGCAATGGGGTATAAGGTAACCAGTGACTAACAAGTCTAACCGCCAAAATAAATAATTAATAATGATATGAAATACAAGATGAAAGTTACGGCCCATGAGGCCTTATACGTGAAAGGCGCATACGTTTGGAAGCCAAAAGGGCATTACCATATTATCCTGGTAAGATTAATAGATGAGAGCAATGCTCAAGTAACCATCGAAACTAAATCCAAGGAGTCAAACCTGAGGAACTGCGTAAGAAAGGTTTCGAGGACGAAACCTCTTTAAGGGGGGTAGACTTGTAACACCCCGAAAACGGGTTTGGTAATCAACCCCCGTTAATACTAAAAGACGGGTAAAGTACCGTTAGTAGTAAAAATTAACCCGGTAAATATTAGGACTTAAATAAATAAATCTAATATTTATTAAAAAGATGAGAAATACTTTGAGAAAGCAAAGTATATAAAAAGGCCCAAGGTTAACGGGACTTAAAAATAAAACGGATTACGAACAAGATAAAGTAACTGAGAATAAATGACCTAGTTAGTCATAAGTCTTATAGTAATAAGAAAATTTGTTAAAACACACTATATGCAACTTGGTAAAGTGTAGGGACCAAAGGTGACAAACTTGAAACAAGTTTGTATTAAATAAAACATTCAACACCAAAACACACACTCTAAGTGTGTGTTCTGGTCGAAAATTTCAGAGGAGCCAGGGGACTCCATGCTCAAACCCTAACTAGCAAAAATCAAGCAATTGAGAAGCCAAATCGACTCCAAATTGAAATCTAAGTTTAGATTAGTGATCACCTCAGTGAAAGGATCACAAGGTATGTCAAATTTCATCTCCTAGTTACATCTCGAAATTTTGATGAACATATGAAATCGAAAATTTGGCTGCATGAATGTTGTTTGGATGAAATTAGAATGAAATAGTGTCTAGGAATAAACCATAGCCATTAGATTGTTGAAATTATGCTCAATACTTGAGAATTCCATAATCACCATTGAAGGTGTTAAGTGGGTGATGTAGAAGTATGAAGACACTAGGATTATGATAGTTGTACTAGTGTAATTTGAATTCTATAAAGCAATTTCAGGTTTGTTGATGTTAAAATTGATGTGAAATTGCCAAATTGATGTTAACCATGGTAAAGATAACTAGTTATGAACTAGTTAGTAAATATGTAAAATTATGCACACTAGGTGTTTGTTAAAATGCCTAAATGAAAACTAAAGTGCTGAAATTATAAATGAGATGCGTGATTGCCAAACTCGATTTATCCCGTATGATATGGGGTAATATGAATTCTAATCATGATGTTGATTTAATTTAAATGGTATTTGTCATATGGATAACGGTAGTTAACTTTTAGAAAGTTAAACTAACCAATGATGAAGTCGAATGGTAGATTCGACATAAAATTTGTAAGACGAAATAGTCGTAGCTATAATGACTAAACTAACCGTCTTACGGATTATGATGATAGTTTGACTCATGACAAGCTAGATGGAGGCTTGGGAGGAAGCGGGTCAAACGAAACAAGAAAGAAGAAAAGGTGTAACTTGGATACAAGGTAAGTTAAACTTACACCCCTTTTTTTTAATTACTATACACTTACTAGCGAAAATTGATCGTGAATAATGTTAAGTAATTGAAATACGATGTTCCGGCATGATACAATGCAAGTCGGAATGAATAAAAAGGTAGGAAATCATGAATTATGGTTGTAACAACCCTCGGTAAAACCAACACCCTTATAATATTTCTGACACTCTAGTATATCTTAAAAATACCCTTATATGTCTCTAAATACACCCCATATGTGAAAACCGAGCCCGAAATATGTTATAACATTTAAAATAAATAAAAATCTGAAAATGTTAAGTTGAGGCGGGCCGCGTAGACCCACCCCAACAATTCACGCGGGCGGTATGAAGGTGTAGACCGGACTTCACTGATTTCTTTAGTTCAAACGGGCCGCGTAAGCTTAAGCTTACACTTACGCGGGCCGCTAGAGATCATCAAACGCGGATACACCCTGAGCTGACACGTGTCGACATCTTGTCAAGCCTAGTGGTGATCCGGACGAGCTATATGTTGACCATATGTTGACGCGGGTCGCGTAAGGCTTCGCCTTACCTTACGCGGGCCGCCTGAAAGTCGATTTCAGCAAGTATAAATATGGTGGTTTTACTCTGATAAACATTTCCTAACTACGGTCCTGATGAAAAATTCCGCTGCCAAATTAGACAAACATTGCGATACCACCGAAACTGGCTCGCGGCCGCCCGTTCCCGAGACTCAGGGATCGGGGGTGGCGACAATGGTAAAAGGGGTAAAAAGGTAAATTAGTCATGTAATGACGAATAAATAAAAACGGTTTTGAGTAAAACGAGTTTAAGGGAAAACCGGGATAGGTTTAAAGGGATGAAATGGTAACTAAATACCATCTCATACGGATAAATGGTCAATTAGGCTATATGGGTCAAATGGTGTTGTTAACACCATTTGACAACTTCATTTGACAATTGCTTGTTGAGTGTTGTAATCACAGGAAACAACATAAACGTGCGTTGCTTTAACTAGAAAGATTTAAAGCAAAAAGTTATGTAAACGGGTCAATACCTTAACCCGAGCCAGGTACGCATAATAAGCTTTTAGTTAAACATATAATTTATGGTCAAATGTTTAACGAAAGTCCTTCGTCGTAAAGTGAGGGACTAAAGTAGACCAAAACACCCTTTGAAGGGTATATTGGGTAAATGACCCATAGGGGTTGTTTAGGAAACTTGCATTAAGATTACGGAATCATTAGATATGAACAAAAGTTACAGGAATACAAATTCATGGGTCAAATGCATAAAAATGGTCATTGCGTAAAATGACCAACCGATGGGTAAATTTTGGGATAATAGGTTAGTTATGCTAAATCCGCCATAAAAATAGTTGTGGCGGAACATAAGCAGATGTGTAGATGTGGCCTTACGAAGTATGAAAAGAAAAGAGTCAGTTTTAGACCAAAATGCATAAAAGATCCCCTGAACGGGTCAAAATGAATTACGCGCGTAACTTGGGTGTTTTCCGTGTAATTCACAAAACTTATGAATCCAAGATAGTTATTTTGAGTTAAATACCTTGGTTTATGATACACGATTAACTAGAAACACGTTTGGAGGTCTTAAATACAAACGGGTCAACATGTGGATTTGAATAATAAATCGAATGCTTAGAAATCCAGGATTTTATTAGTTTGAAGGTCGGATTTAAACTCCACGAGATGGAAAATTAAATTACAATCATGTAGGAAGAAACGGGAGATCAAACGGATACGCGGATTGAAAGATACGAAAGTTTTCGTGTCAAAAACGGCAAAAAATGGAAGGGTCTGATACAGGGGCCACCGTAACTTACGGTGCCCACCGTAAGTTACGTTGGGGCTGAAAACATTACGCCAGATACCTACTGCCTTATGGTGGGGGCATTTTAAAACAGGGGCCACCGTAACTTACGGTGCCCACCGTAAGTTACGGTGGAGGCCAGATTCGAGTCCTTGTTTCTGGAATCGAGAGATTAATGTTGGGATTTCCTGATTTTTCTTTGATTCGATTATTCGACCCATTTTCCTTGTGATACAAGTTATTTAATTATCAAAACTGACCTTTAAGTTGGTTTTGAACATAGGTGAATGTCGAGAGCCCCGGATGAAGATCAAGCATCGAGCAAGAACCGAACACCCGTTAAATGAAGCTTCCGCAAGTTGTTTCGTCGTTATTTTAATACGACGAATTAAATCACATTATATTGTATCATTTTAAATTGTAAAAGTTTTTAATAAACCCGTATTTTCATTGTAATTGTGACCGTGATTACATGATTATGGACTTAAATTATATGAAAAACGTAAAATATTACCAAGGGTGTTACACATTTAGAGAATATAGAAATGAAACATGAACGGATATGCATGAAAAGAGTGTGTAGATTCACTCAAACATGGGAAATGCATGAAACAAGAACGGTTGAATCAAGCTATAAACTTGATTAAACCAAAACAAGTAAATCATATGTTAAAAATGAAATGTTTAACGGTTAATGTAAACATTTCAGTATTAAAGATGGCGGATGAAAGTAACGATGATACGGTGCCAAGAGTCACCGAGCAAATGAGAGAAATGATTGCCGAGGAGGTTGGAAAGGCAATCGAAAATAGTTTGTATGGCTTCATCGATAAGATCCAGACCACGGTACTAACATTGGTCGATGAAAGAATCAAGAAATTGGAAGATAATGCTAATACAACGAAGGAGAAGTCCGGAGGACGAAAGCCTTGTACATACAAGGAATACATGGCGTGCAAACCACCAGTCTATAATGGGGAGGTTGACCCAATCGTATGCCAGCGATGGCTAAGCGATATCGAAGGTGTATTTGAGAGGGCCCATTGTGATGAAGATGACTACGTAGCTTATGGTACGGGTCAATTAAGGGGTCAAGCGAAAGACTAGTGGGATAACAAAAAGAAAGAAATTGGAAACGAAGCAGCTAAGGCTATGTCATGGGATGAATTTAAGACGCCGTTTCTTAAACACCACAGTCCCAAAGCGGTCATTAATCGAATCAAGGAAGAATTCATGCAACTTAGGCACAAGGGTGAATCCATAGACAAGATCACGGGAATGTTTATGGATAAAATGAAGTTTTGTGATGAACTGATAACAAACAAAGAACAGAAGATATATTATTATTATAATATGTTGAGCGCCGAGTATAGGGAGTTTATGACTCCTTCAAAGTACGAGACCCTCACCGAGATCATAAATGTTGCTCGGGAACGGGAGATCGAATTGAGAAAGCAGGTTGAACGGGGTGAATGGAGGGCTCATAATGTTAATCCAAGCCCTACCAAGAAAGCGCGAACGAACGAAACAGTGAAGAAATCGGATGCGAAAGGCGGGTCGCCAAATTGCAAAATCTGTGGAAAGGGTCATAGGGGCGAATGTCGCTTCAAGGATAAGCCTTCCCCATATGTCGGAAAACGGGGCATATGGCTTCATCATGCCCGGAAAAAGTGACGGTTTGCTACAATTGTTATCGACCGGGTCACAAGAAATCGGAATGCTCAGAACTGGTGGGAAAGAAAGATGTGTAAGACACGAAAGGTGAAGCCCCGAAGGCAAAGGCTAGATCTTTCCACTTTACTGCCGCAGAAGCAAAAGTTAAACCCGAAGTGGTTTCAGGTATATTTGCTGTAAACTCGATTCCTGCGTGTATATTATTTGATACGGGTGCGAATAAATCCTTTATTTCATATGGGTTTATTCGACATCCTTCATTTGTTCTAACAAAATTACCTATGCCTTTAGAAGTAGAGATAGGTAATAACAAGAGTTTTATCGTTTGTGATGTATGTGAAAATTGTAAATTGAGCATTGACGACGAAGAATACACAATAGACTTGATCCCAATGTCAATGGGAGAATTTCAAGTGATCGTGGGTATGGATTGGTTGTCCCGATACCATGCAAAGGTGGCATGTTTCCGAAAGGAAATAAAACTGACATCACCTAGCGGAAAGCACGTTACGATATACGGTGAAAAAGGGGGTAACCCGGTGGTATGCACGATGCTAGAAGCTCACAAACTCATGTAACATGGATGCAAAGCATATATGGTATACGCAAGTGAATCGGAGAAAGAATCCCTCAAAATCGGAGATGTACCAGTGGTATGCGAGTATGAAGATGTGTTCCCGGAAGACTTACCGGGAATACCACCAGAATGGGAGGTAGAGTTCGGAATCGAATTGATTCCGGGCACAAAACCTATGGCCAAGGCGCCGTATCGGCTCGCGCCGTCGGAGCTACAAGAATTGATGTCTCAAATCCAAGAATTGATCGACAAAGGGTTTATTCGACCGAGTGTATCCCCGTGGGGCGCACCAGTACTATTTGTGAAAAAGAAGGATGGTAGTATGCGTATGTGTATCGACTACCGGGAGTTAAACAAACTCACGGTGAAAAATCGATACCCACTTCCAAGAATCGATGACTTGTTTGACCAGCTACAAGGAGCGAGTTGGTTCTCAAAGATTGATCTCAGATCGGGTTATCACCAATTGAGAGTCAAGGAGGAAGACGTACCAAAGGCGACCTTTCGTACGCGGTACGGGCATTATGAGTTCCTCGTGATGCCTTTTGGGTTGACTAACTCACCCGCGACTTTCATGGATCTCATGAACCGGGTTTGCAAACCTATGCTGGATAAGTCGGTAATTGTATTTATCGATGACATTTTAGTGTATTCGAAGAATGAAGCTGAGCATGTTTACCATTTGCAAGAAGTGTTAGAGACACTCAGACGAGAAAAACTGTATGCAAAATTTTCAAAGTGTGTTTTCTGGTTACGAGAGGTTCAGTTTCTCGGGCATATCATTAGTGCCGACAGGGTACTAGTGGATCCGTCAAAAGTAGAAGCCGTGTCAAAATGGAACACTCCAAGGAATCCTTCAGAAATCCGAAGCTTTCTAGGGCTCGCGGGATATTATAGGAGATTCATACAAGATTTCTCCAAAATTGCTTTACCATTGACCAAATTGATTCGCAAGGAGGAAAAGTTTGTATGGGGCATCAAACAAGAGGAAGCCTTCCAAACACTCAAAGAGAAGTTAACTCACGCTCCGGTGCTAACGTTACCGGAAGGAGTTGATGACATGGTGGTTTACTCGGATGCGTCACATTCGGGGTTCGGATGTGTTTTAATGCAACGAGGCAAGGTCATAGCCTACGCCTCGAGGCAACTGAAGATCCATGAAAAGAAATACCTGACTCATGATTTGGAGCTGGCAGTAGTAGTATTTGCCTTAAAAATATGGAGACATTATTTGTATGGAGTAAAATGTACAATCTTCACTGACCATAAAAGTTTGAAATATTTCTTCGATAAAAAAGAATTAAACATGAGGCAAAGGCGGTGGTTGGAAACGGTCAAGAATTACGATTGTGAAATACATTACCACCCCGGGAAAGCCAATGTAGTAGCTGATGCGTTAAGTCGAAAGACAGATTATGCCCCGATACAAGTACAATCAATGCAGCTTATTGTGACCTCGGGCCTACTAGAACGAATCCGAGAAGCACAAGTTGAAGCAGTGAAGGCAGAAAACTGGAAAAAAGGAAAGAATTGTCGGCCAATTTAAAGATCTTGAAGAAGGCAATCACGGTTTGAAAACACGTTTCAACAGAATTTGGGTTCCTAACACATGTGGAGTTAAAAAGCTTCTACTAGATGAAGCTCACAAATCCCGTTATTCCATCCATCCGGGAGCGACCAAGATGTATAACGACTTGAAACAAAACTATTGGTGGCCCGGAATGAAAAGAGATGTAGTGAAATATGTGGAGAAGTGCCTGACATGCCTACAAGTCAAGGCGGAACACCAAAAACCATACGATAAGCTTCAACTGTTGGAAATTCCGGTTTGGAAATGGGAACATATTACAATGGACCTGTTAACCAAACTACCGAGGACGAACCGCGGATTTGATGCAATATGGGTAGTTGTTGATAGATTTACAAAGAGTGCTCACTTTATTCCAATACGGGAGACTTATACATCAGAAAAGATGTCGGAGGTTTACACTAATGAGATAGTGGCACGCCACGGAGTACCGGTATCCATCGTGTCCGATAGGGATACCCGATTTACTTCAAATTTTTGGCGAGACTTCCAAGAGCAAATGGGAACCAAGTTGTTCATCAGCACTGCGTACCATCCTCAGACGGATGGACAGAGTGAAAGAACAATACAAACATTGGAGGACATGCTACGAGCATGTATTATTGACTTCGGAGGTAGTTGGGAAGTTTATCTACCATTGGTCGAATTCTCATATAACAACAGCTACCATACTAGTATCGGGATGGCACCGTATGAAATGCTCTACGGTAGGAAGTGCCGGACCCCGGTGTGTTGGGGTGAGGTGGGTCCACGTGAACTCGCTCATAAGGATATAGTCCGAGCCACTAATGAAAAGATTGAGGTGGTTCGGGCACATTTGAAAGCGGCACAAGATTGACAAAAGTCGTATGCGGATAAAAGGAGAAGACCGATCGAGTTTCAGGTTGGCAACAAGGTCATGCTCAAGGTATCCCCATGGAAGGGGGTTATCCGATTTAGAAAAAGAGGCAAACTAAGCCCAAGATTTATTGGGCCGTTTACAATTGTCGAACGAGTAGGGAAGGTAGCATACCGCCTTGAACTACCGGAAGAATTAAGTGGAATTCATAGCACATTTCATGTGTCACATCTTCGGAAATGTTTAGCGAATGAAACAACCTATATCCACTACGATGACATCGAGGTGGATGATAGACTTAACTTTGTGGTGAAGCCCATGGCGATTTTGGATCGTAAGGTGAAAATCTTAAGGAATAAAGAAATCAACCAAGTAAAGGTCAAATGGGAACACCGGAAGGGTTCGGATACCATATGGGAATCCGAGGAGGAGATGCAACGACTCTACCCTACGTTATTCGGTACGTAATCAGGTTTTGGGGACGAAACCCTTTTAAGGGGGGTGGACTTGTAACACCCCGAAATTTATAAAACTATATATTAGAAATTTATAAAGTACAAATAAATGAGAATGAGCTAACTAGGAAATAAACAACCTAGTTAGTTAGTTGACTAGTTTTAAAACATGAATGAATCTAAAATGCCAAAATATAAACTAAATAAAAGTGGAGGGACCTAGGTTGTATAACTTGAAACTTAATTCAATTAAAACAAAATTAAAACATACCAAACACACAAGAAGTGTGTCTGGTCGACCAGGAAACGCAGGGGGGCGACATAAGCTCCTCATCAAACCCTAGCTTCCACAAAATTGATCAATTGAAGGTCATAATCAAGTCCAAATCGATTTTCAAGCACAAATTAATGATCACCTAGTTGAAGGGATCATAAGGTATGTAAAATCTTGATGTTTTGGTTTATCTTAAATTCTAGGTTAATTGTGGAGAACTGAAATTGAGCTTGATTATGTCTTGCATGGGTGAAATTAGAAGTAATATGGTGTCTAGGGATAAACCCTAGATGATTTCTTATCAAAATCTTGCATGAGGCTTGTAAGGTTTATAATCACCAATGTAGGTGACTAATAAGTTTGTAGAAACTTGATGAACACTAGGATTGTGATTCTTGTTCTAGTGTAATCTGAATTCTAAGAGGTAAATTCTGAAATATAGAAGTTAAAACATGTGTAAATACGCCTAATTGAAGTTGGTTTAGATGAAAAAAATTACAAGTCATGAACTTGGTTATGATTATGTAAAAATATGACCCGCTAGGTGTTTGATAAAACGCCTAAGTGAGGATTAAAATGTAAAAAGTTGAGTGAAAACGCAGATTCGAGTATTATAGAGAATTGTGCGTTAAGGCGTATAAAAGGGGTTCTAAATTTATTTTGAATTGAACTCTTTAGGCAAGGAATCCGGATAGTCAAGCGGACATGCCGGAGGGGATACACGTTTGAAAGGTGTGCCCTAAAGGTACGCGACCTATGGTTTCGTTACATTATGTTATTTATTTATTCTAGTTTGTCGTATTGGAATTTAGCCAAACAAGAAAACCCGTTAAGTCACGGAAGTGACGAACTGCCCTAGACAAATAAAACGGGTCAAAACATGAGTTACAAATAGAGTTTGGAATGTCTTGAAATGGTGGTCTCCATTTGGCATCCAAACGGGTCAAAACAAGTTGAGTTGTAAACGTCGAAGTCAATGACCATCACTTGTTGATTGGTTATAAACAAGGCGTAAGCCGTGAAGCGGACACACTAACTTGTTGCAAAAACATGAACCCTTGTAGAGGGATTAAAGTTCGGAATTTTTGTTTTTAATGTTTTAGAAAAGTATGTTTAAATCCTTGAAAACAAGCGTGATGATTATTGTGTAAGTGTCCCTCTTGAAGGGAGCGAAACGATATAGTGGGTAAACCCGGGATTGGGTAAAATGGCCAAAGACATGAGATGACACAAAACAAGTTGTTGAACTTGTAAACAAACGGGTCAAAATAAAGCAAAACGTAAACCGGGTAACGGGAGCGTAAACTATATGAATAATGGATCCGGGTAATGGATGATAGCTTAGACATGTTAAGAAACGAACCCCAAGCAATTAAAATGAGTTTGGATAGGTTTGGATGTAAATTGGGTGAAAAATAAACGTGCAGAGTTGACACGGGCGGGTGAACTTTTGACACGGCCGGGTGAAGGGGCTGTGAAAAATATATGTTTAGCTGACACGGCCGGGTGAACTTTTGACACGGCCGGGTGAAGGGGCTGAAAACAAAATATATAATTTCTTGTATTTAATTATTTTGTTCAAATGCCTTGATTTCTAATCTTTTAAATGAAATTGTATGATAGGTAAAGATGCACTTTAGACCCCGGAGGATGATCAAGCCATGTCAAGAACCGAACACACCGAACAAAGCTTCCGCATATTGTCTATTTTGTTTTAGTGACATGTAAACACTTGAAATTATGTTTTGAAAGTTTATCTAGTATGATGTAGACTTGAATGTTATGATCAAGTATGATCTTAAAACTAAAAAGATTATTGTAAACTTGAAATTTTCGTACTAAATGCATGTTATATATTATTAATTATGTCCTTTAAAGATGAGTGTTACATGTTTCCGAAAGGAAATAAAACTGACATTTCCTAGCGGAAAGCACGTTACGATATACGGTGAAAAAGGGGGTAACCCGGTGGTATGCACGATGCTAGAAGCTCACAAACTCATGAAACATGGATGCAAAGCATATATGGTATACGCAAGTGAATCGGAGTATTGAAAATGCATTATTCTGTGCATAATTATCTTTCCTTGTTTCCCTCTCAATCAAACATCCACGCATATCTCCAACAATTATTTTTAATTCTTTTTTATTTGTTTCCTTCGTTTGGTCTATTGTTTTGCCTATTTAAGGCCCTTTATTCTTTGTACTTTATCATCAGAAAAAGGCATATGCGAAATGAATAAAACTCTGATTACCAATTTTATCTCCGGAATAGAAGATCGTGAACATAGCGAAGGGAGTGCTTATGTTGAGGGTTGACAAGTGAACGAAATGGGGCATGCACTATGTTTTTTGACTTTCTAAATCATTTGATTTTTCTAATAACAATGGTATTTTGGTTTCATGGACTGAACTAGGAAAAATGAATCCACATAGAGTTGTAACCAAAAATAAATACATGGAGAGACTGTAATCGAAAATTTCGCTAAATCACAGAAAAAATAATAATTAACTCAAAAAACAAAGAAAAATGAACCTTATTGAAACTACACTGTTACAAGTTTAAACGTTGAAACTCTTGAAAAAAAATCCTTAAAGACAACAATTTCATCTATAACGTGTTCATCAAACCTATTTTGACCGAGTCTTTTGGCTAGGAGTGTAAACGAGTTAGGCGGAGCCTGAGCCCGGCTTGTCATGTTTTTTATATACGCTTCGAGTCAATTTTTTTGAGCTCAAAAATTTTTGAGAATAATCTCAAACGAGCTAAAATCTCGGCTCAGGCTTGATTCGATATCACTTAAACCAGCCAAAGCTAGGCTACCAATGTTGTTAGTTTTAATCATATGGGCCTAAGTTGAAACCGACTTGGGCTTTTTAGGATTGGGTTATAATCGTCATTATCAACATATATATATGACAACGTTGTTTGGGAGCCTAAACGAGACTTGTATTTCAGGCTCAAGCTTGGGATTAGGCTCGTTAAGACTCGTCATGTTCGAGCTTTTAACGGAGCGCAGTTCCGAGTAGCTCTCGAGCCTCTGGGCTTGTTTATACCCCTACTTTTGACAGAGTGGTAGTCCCATGACTTTTCAAATGAGAAGCCATGGGTTGGAGTCTCGTCTAGGACAAAATTTGTTCCATGAAAAGCTAAAGGGTTTTCCCAGTTGTCGGATGAGTCGAGTCACCACGTTATGTTATTGGGCGGAAGGGTGACCCATTTATCAGGGTGATCCGGGTGTCCGGTATTTGCTGGTAAAAATACTAATAAAAAATATACATGAGGATAACAATTAGAAAAATATCGGATAAGGTATAAAAACATTATTCTAGATCTAAAACATAGGATAGATATTTATTCAACCAAATAGACAATGATTAATTGAAAGTGGGCCCAGCATGGACCCTTGCGTCTTGGATCATGAAATAATGGAGGGTGCATATAAGGTTGGCAACTTGCACATGACTAGCTTTTGGTGATGCGGCCTTTGGTTATGGATATGGCCTATGGGATAAGAATCCAATTTTCTTGGCCCCATATGACTTAGATTGAACTTTTTATAAGGGTACTGCTTCCTATTTGATTTGATTTTTTAAGGATAAGGTTATTTTTTTGAACGGTCTACATGGTTCTACTCTACTCTATTTGATTTGATTTTATTCTATGGATAAGGTTATTTTTTCAAACGGTCTACATGGTTCAACTCAATTATATTGGTTCACTATTATAAATTTGCAAATTTAAAATGGGTCAAGATGGTTTTACACAATCTATGACCATTGTTTTTCGTTAACACCAACTCGTCACCACTACCACCACCTACACGTCTTCACTAACACCACAACCACCTCCACCACCATCGTTGTTCCTGCGACAACTAGGGGTGCTCAAAACCAAATGTCCGAAAATTCGGATATCCGAAATTTTCGGATACCCGATTTCACTATCCGAATCCGTATCTGAAATTTCGGATATCTGATCGGATAGTGAATCGGATATCCAAATATCCAACTTTTTATTTAATTTTTAATTTTTATTATTTTTTGATATTCGGAACCGGATATTTCAGATAGTTTCGGATACCCAAATATAACTTTTCGGATATTTTTTAGGATATTTTCGGATATTTTTCGGATACTTCGGATATTTTTGGATATTCGGATATTTTTGGATATTTTGATATACGAAAAAATTGAAATTAAATTTTCGGATATTCGGATATTTTTGGATATTTTGATATACGAAATATTAGAAATTAAATTTTCGGATATTCCGGATATCCGAAATATCCAAAAAAATTTAAAATCACTATCCGAATCCGAACCCCGAACATTTGGATATCCGATTTTCGGAAATTTCGGATATCCGAATTTTCGAATACTTCGGATTCGGATAACGAATAATTCGGATCGGATTTACGGATACGGATAGTTTTGAACACCCCTAGGGACAACCACCACCACCATTATTGCCACAACCGCCATTGTCACCTGCAACGTTGCATCTTCTTCCATCGGCAGCAATGACCCTCACCATTGACATCAATGTTGTCGTAGCCTATGCCACCACTTCGTTATCACCGCCTTTACCACTGCTAACAGTTTTACCCACCTCTATCGCTCCGTCACCTGAACCACCTTAGTCGCCACTAATTCCACCTGTTGTCACTAGACCCATATAAAATATGGTGGATGAACCCATTTGAATATGTTGACTTTTCTAAAACGTTTCATTTCAGCTCAAACCTATCTTGATTAGAAGTTGTTTTACCCGAACCAAATGAATACTTAAAAAAAAACAATATGTTTTAACCCAATTTAATTGACTTAAAAACCGTTAAAACCATAACCCAATTTGATAATTTGATATGTACCCGGCGCAGCTTGTTGCCCGTCTACCTTTTGTTTTGATGTAACTTGACAAGTATGAATGAAAATGATTAGAATAAAAAAAAAAAAAAAAAAAAAAAAAATTATAGTATGGTTTAGTAGATATTAGTAGATACATTGTTTTATTATTAGGTTTATATGGTTTTAACCAACCCTAGTTTATCAACTTATCAGTCTAGCCATCAAAGTTTTTTCATGTGGTTAAGCCATATTTGTCTTAGTTAAACAATTGTATTTTATTTTCAAAGTTCTTTTACCTGGGCTATAGAGGCCTGTATCTTTTTTTGTAGGTGTAATACACAAGAATGTTACATAACCGCCTATCATACTAGGGATGAGCATGTCGGTATTCCGTCCCGTACCGATACCGACTAATACCGATACCGATTTTCACCCAAACTAGGTACCGATACCGATACCGAAACATGTCGGTTAGGTATCGGTACGGTACGGTATCGGTATTATACCGTATTTTGAGGGTCGGTATCGGTATAATACCGATACCGTACCGTACCGATACCGAAATCGCCAAAATGTGGATACCGATCGGGATACCGATACCGATACCGATCGGTACGGGATCGGTATGGGATCGGTATTGGTATTCATATGCTCATCCCTATATCATACTATCTTTCTTACTCCCTCATTAAATCATTAATGCACCGGTACAAGTATTTTATGCAATTCTCAACATAACACAGGCTTTAAAAAAATGTGTCCAAACATAATTGGTTCTGAAAAGAATGTGTCCATATGCCCGTATCTCATATTTCGATGACTTAGTATCCAACAATATGCCAAAATTATTACAAAACACAATTTTTAATTTAACTACTGCTATTTTGCTGTTACTCTTATTAATTTTACTATATTATATTATATTATATTAATGTTTTTGTTAATTTTATTAGAGTTAAATGTCATTTTAGTCCTTGTGTTTTGTGTCATTTTGGCAGTTTAGTATAAATGTTTCATTTTTTTTGCCTATGGGTCCAAAAAGATTTCACCATTACCATTTTAGTTCACTAGGTTAACTTTATCATTTTTCTTTTAACGAGAAGGGCAATCCGGTCATTTTATATGGCCTAATTTACCTTCTAGTTAACAGAATTACATAAAAAATGACCGAATTGCCCTTCTCGTTAACAGAAAAAATGGATGAAGTTAACCTAGTGGACTAAAATGGCAACGGTGAAACCTTTTCGGACTCACATGCAAAAAATGAAACCTTTGGACTAAACTGACAAAATGGCCCGAACCATATGGACGAAAATGGCATTTAACCCTTTTTATTATTATAGTTAACAAATTTCGGTTCACTTGTGCGAATCAAATTGTTAGCCCGTGTAATCTTCATGTAGCAAAACTACGAAAGAGTTGGGCTGGGCCTAATATGGACATTAATTAGTCCTTTGGGTTCTTTGTAACCAAAACCGCGTAACTTTTTTTTTCTTTCATTATTCGTGTTTTATTTTATTGGTTTCATAGCTATTAGATTGATAAACATTATCATTATTAAAGGTTCATATGTGAAAGGTCAATATTTCGCATGCTGAACCATCACCATTCACCATGCAAAATCTATCTATACGAAACCTATAGTTTTCACACCAACGGTCATACAAAATCTCCCTGAACTTTTCTCATGGCCGAAGGCATTTGTGCGACATAACTTTCAACATATACCATACAAAAACTATCTACGCGAAAAGTATGCTATGCAAAATCTATATTATGTGAAATCTATCACTTCGCGCTAAAACCATTGGCCATACAAAATCTATATTATGTGCTAAAACCATTGGCCATACAAAATCTATATTATGTGCTAAAACCATTGGCCATACAAAATCTATGTTATGTGAAATCTATCAGTTCGCGATAAAACTATAACTAGCATATTTATAACTTTCTGTAGTGTAAGTATGCAATGATAACTAGTTGATAAATGAATAGGTTGACATTGTATTTTACCGCACAAAAATGTTATAGTTAATATTACACAAAATAGAAGGTTTTTCTAAAAAAAAAAGAAGAAGAAAAGGTTGCATTCATTTTACAAGGGTAAAAACATATGATATTAAAACTCTTTAAGTTAACTATTATTCTAGTCAGTATATATATATATATATATATATATATATATATATATATATATATATATATATGGGTAAATTACGCTTTTCGTCCTTTATCTTTGTATCAAATTGCAATGGATAGCCTTTAACTTCAATAACTACAGTCACAATCCTTTATTTGGAAAACTTGTTATACCTTTCGTCCTTTACCACTAACTAGGTTAAAATTTCCAGTTAACTTTGGGCACATAAGGTTAATTTAGTCTTTTAACTTTAAAAGATTTTTAACAAATAAAAATAAAATAATTTAATCACCACCAACCCCTAATATTTACTACACCCTTCAAACAGGTAGCCCTTGACCAACGTCTTCTCCATCTCTGGTGAAGCATCCCATCTACACAGCAACTACAACCACCACAGCCAAGAACTTCATCTCCAGTGAAGCATCACCATCATTGCACCTGTGAGTGGATGGGATCGCCGAATGTTTTACCTCTCATCAACACCGCCGCCACGAACTTCATCTCTTATCAACACCGCCGCCACGAACTTCATCTTCAGATTTGAGGCTTTTGGGGGTTGAAGAGGTGAGGGGATCGCCAAATCTGTTACCTATCATCAACACGACTAAACACATCCAATGGTCCTTCATTTGTTGTTGCAAGAGATTGGGAGAAACAGATCTAAGATCGAAGTTATTGGGCTCGGTGGTGGTGGGTTCTTCATTTGTTGTTGAAGGTATTGTATTGCTAGTTCTTACCTGGTGAGATATACATCAGATGGATTCGGTGGTGACTTTGTGTGTGTTTAGAGATGGGTTTGTTGTGGCCAGATCCGGTGGTGGCGGAGGTTGGTTGTATACGGTGGCCGGTGGTGGTGGGGCTCGATTCGTCATGGTGGTGTTGGGGCTTGATTCGCCATGGTGGTGGTCTGGTGGCGGGGCTCAATTCGGTGGTGGTGGTGGCTGGATTTGATAGTGGTGAGGTTGGTTGAAGAGACGGGGTTAATTGAGAGGAGACAAGGTTGAATATGTATATATATATATATATATATATATATATTGTTTTATTTTTAGTTAAACGAGTAAAATTACCGATTTACCCTCATGTGCAAGTCACATGATCAGACATAACTTAAATTTTTAACTTGGTTAGTGGTAAAGGACGAAAGGTGTAACAAGTTTTCCAAATAAAGGATTGTGACTGTAATTATTGAAGTTAAAGGTTATCCATTGCAATTCGATACAAACATAAGGACGAAAAATGTAATTTATCCTATATATATATATATATATATATACAGGAACAGGATCAGGAGAGAACGCCTCAAAGTGTGAGAATGGTGAGAACGATTCTCAGTCACAAGATCTTAGTGGTTTGTGGCTGAGATTGATGCGATGACATTTTTGTAAATAATAGGGGTCTTGGACTACCAGGATGGGTAAAATAGGAAGATCCAATCAAATGTGCACATGCTAATCACATGCCATTTTTCCCCATCATATTTAAACGACAATAATTTTTTTATACGTGATTATTTTTCAAAAAAAATTACACCATAAAACTCAGCGTTTTTTTTTCTTTCCAATGAGTATACTATTAATATACTTTTCGAAAAAAAATTAACTGGGTTTTATAGCGTTTTTCTGAACTGAGTGTTTTATGGCGTTTTAGACTAGGTATTTTCATGACGTTTTTCTGAACTAAGTGTTTTTATGGCGTTTTAACTAGGTATTTTCATGGCGTTTTTCTGAACAGAGTGTTTTATGGCGTTTTCAACTGAGTTTTTCATGGCGTTTTTCTGAATTGCGTGTTTTACGGTGTTTTTACAGTACAAATTATGATTTTTCTAAGCTCAAAAAATATTAATTTTGGCGGGTGGCTCAAAAAATGGGTTTTTTGAGCTGTTGTAAATTATAGCTTAAAAAATAGATTTTTTTTGTTATGGCGTTTTAACTGGGAGCTCTGTGTGTCTTCATTGGAGTATGAATTCTTTTATTTCCAATCACATCTCCCCAAAGCTGTGTGTATGATGAAACTAATTAAATACTTGTGTTCACACTTGTTCACACTATAAGTTACACTTTGGACCCTGAAAATATAGTTTTTTTTGTTATGGCGTTTTAACTAGTATGAATTCTTTTATTTCCAATCACATTCCCCCAAAGTTGCGTGTATGATGAAACTAATTAAATACTTGTGTTCACACTTGTTTACACTATAAGTTACACTTTGGACCCTGAAAATATAGCTTTTTTTTGTTATGGCGTTTTAACTAGGAGCTGGCTCAAAAAATGGTTTTTTTGAGCTATTGTAAATTATAGCTCAAAAAATAGCTTTAGAGTGTTTTATGGCGTTCAAAAAAATGGTTTTTTGAGCTGTTGTAAATTATAGCTTAAAAAAAATAGCTTTTGAGTGTTTGGCGTTTTTCTAAATTGAGTGTTTTTATGGCGTTTTATTTGAACACTCAGTTCATGTGAGTGGGTTTTTTTTTTACAATATTACCCCTTAGTGTAATTTAACATCAATGCCACATGTCACCACCAAAATCGTTCTCACCGTTCTCACACTTTTCACCGTTCTCTCTAAATCCTGACCCTATATATATAGGGGAATATTCAAATGAAAACCACTAGTTATTGTGAAAACTCGAAAACTAATTAAAAAAGCCAAAAAAACATACCAATTTTTTTTTTTTTTGCATACCAATTTTCACCACTTTTAGTATATAAAAAAAATTCAAAAAAAAAAAAATTGTAGTGCACATGTGTAATACTATAAATTTTTTTTTTAAAAGTTTTTTTATATAAAAAACCTGCGATTTTTTATAAAAAAATTGAAAAAAAAAAATTTTGGTGTGTTTTTTAGGCTTTTTTTAGTTAGTTTTCGAGTTTTCACAATAAAAGTGGTTTTCATTTGAATCATCTCATATATATATATATGTAAACTTAATATAAATTTGTAACTTATTTTCAAAATATTTATTTTTCAAAAAATAAAAAAATCAATTTAGAGTGTAAGACAAATTTAATAGGCGTATAGGATAAATTACAGGTTGTATAGGATAAATTTAAATATATGTAGGATAACTTTTTATGTGTGTAGGAAAAAAAATAATGTAAAGAACAATAATCTTTATGAGTAAATAATTACTTAAAAATAGTGATAAATGAGATCAAAGAAAAAACTACTTACTATCTTATAATTGTATCATTTTCCTTTTTTTTTTCTCAAATGAACCTCTCCTATATTAGTTTCAAAAGTGAACATTAGTGTATTTGCAAACTAAGCGAACTAATCCTGGCCATACACGTGTGTAAATCAATGGCCAGGATTTGTTTACTCAGTTCGCAAATACACTAGTGTACACTCTAGAACCCTACCATAAATATTTATATATATATATATATAGAAACGGGTTCGGGAGAAAACGCTCAAAAGTGTGAGAACGGTGAGAACGCATCCTGGCCCAACACATGTCTCGCGTCATAGAGAAGGGCGGAGGGGCTTTTTTGTCTTTTCATTCTCCTTTTATTTTCACAACGCGGTATAATATTTTCTGGTGTCTTTGTTTTTTTTGGCGTTAATTGTATTTATTAAACTTTTTGGCGTTGAATTAATTGTTTTTGTGTCACATATATTAATTTTTGGCGTTATAGCGTTTTCTGGTTAATTTTTTGGCGTTTTTGTCGTTTAGTATAATAATTCACTACAAGTCATTAAAATTTGCATAAGATTACAATAAGACCAATTTCTTTTGGCGTTTATTGATTTTTTTGGCGTTTAACACCCTTTTTACAAGGTGCTTTGCCAGCAACTGTTCTCCCAGTTTTCATACTACTAGCGTTTTGGTGTTTGTAGTTTTTGGCGTTTTAAATAATAATCTATTTTATTAATGGAGAATTAGATAACAAAACAACATATAACTTGATATCAAAACAATATAAAATGAAAACAAAAATAATACAAAATGGTAATCTAATTTTTCTTCCGAATCTTCAATGTCATCAGTCTCTTCATTTTTGAATTTGTTTTTGGCGTTTTGAACATTTTTTGAATACTTTAGCTAGATGCAAACTTTCCTTCATAAACCCCGTTTTTTTAGAAGAAGCTGCTTAGTGGCAACCTGTTTTTTGGTGTGATATTTTTGTTTGGTGGCATGTCATTAAAGATCAATTCTTGCTTGATACTATTTGTAATAATGGAGTCCAAAATAGCATTTTACACTTGTGTTGATCCATTTATTCCATCCATATAATCATCAAGAACAAAGCTCACATGATGGCATATCACTGCCATCAGTCTTTTTTTCTTGAATATTTGTCCATCTCATTCAGCAAAATATTATTGAGTTAACCCGCTCAGAAAAAGGATCCATTTCAGTGAAAGCTTTGCCATCTGTGGCGTTTTAAAGGGAGTGGTTTCTAGAGGATATGACGTTTTTGTGTTTTTCTGGGTGTGATTAATTTCATTGTGTATAGACGCCTCTCTTATAGGAGTTTTTTGGCGCGTAGTTTAGGCGGGACTTTTTATTGTAATAAATTATAGTAATAAAGTAACAGTCTTTTCAGTTACTGTTTTTGTATTTACTGTGTTGATCAGCTTTTATCAGTTTTATAGGTTATAGACGTCCTATCTTCTAAGTTTGGCGTTTTTTTAAATGGCCTTATGCAGACCAACATGACAAAATACAATAACGGAGTAAATAAAATATTAAGCAGGAAAAATATTTTTTGTTATTTTTGGCGTTTTGTTAGGGTTAACCATTTTTAGTATTATTTTGGCGTTTTGCTAATAAAGATAGAAATATATCATTTAATTATCTTAAAAAAAGGAAGATTACATAGAAGAAGAAAAAAGAGGAAAAAAATTAAAATCCTTCGTCAGAAGGTTCTTTATCTGAATAGTATCCATCACTTGTGTCATCTTCTTCCTCCTTGGAGTCTTCATCTTGATCTTCATCCATGTCATCACATTCACCTTCATCAGCTTCTTGTTCCTGAAGATTCAGAAGCCTCCACCTGAACATGTCTTGCATTAACTCCAATTTTGAGTCTATTTCTGTGTTGGTACAAGTGGCGTTATGCAATTCTTCCATGAAACCCAGTCACTGCTTTGTCATGATGTTCTCTAGCCAGTAGACTTCCTGCTCTCCGCTGTCGTATGTAACCGTCACCATGTCTGTTTCATCATCAAAACGCCATGATGTCATGACAGGGTCTGGCTTCACATCTCCTTTGATTGGTCCAAATTTTCTGGTTAATGATTTCATAAGCATATGTGTTTCATGGCATTCGTTGTCTAGACCGATGCCAATGGATAAGATTTGCCTCTGTATCTCTTCTTCCATTTTCAGAATTGCCCTGACCGTCTTAACATACACCCTCCTTCTGTTGTCAAAATGGAGGATGTATCGCCTGATTCCCAGAGTGTATCTCCACGAAACGATTGTTGCCATTTTTGGCGTTTTGTTTAAGTTGGCGTTTTTGGTTAACGATTTTTTTTTGCAGAAAATGGGTAGATTGAAGTGATTATGGAAGCTATGTTTTACGTTTGTTTATATAATGATGTTTTTGGCGCGTAATTTAGGAGGGATTTTCTTCTAATAAATGTTAATAACTGAAATTTAGTTATTTGTGTTGTTCCATCTTCCTGTAATATTCAACGCGTTTTATTTTTAATTTTTGGCGTTTTGTTTTTAATGACGTTTTATTTTTTTGTATGGCGTTTTATCATTTGATGGCGTTTTGAATATGAGCGGTAAAAGACCCTTTTACCTTTAATGAAGCGCGTCCCACATAATAATATTGATGTTATTTACGAAAACGCCACCGCGCAATCTAGTCCATGGATTGTTTTGATCGGACGATCCATAAGCGTTCTCACCGTTCTCACACTTTTCACCGTTTTCTCTAAATCCTGACCCTATATAGGGGAGGGTTATCTTGAGAACACTAAATATTGCGAGAACCGTGAGAACGGATGAGAAAATCAATCAAAACTGAATTTTTTAATACAAACCTCATTCTAATTAAAATACAACATCAAATAATTCATTTCTCCTCTCAAAATCACTCTTACTAGATTTTTTACACATGTGTAAATATGACAAATTTACACATGTGTAAATGACAAACTTACACATATGTAAATTTTCGTTATTTATGAATTCACGTAAATTTAAACATGTAAATTTAATTTCTAACATTGTATTCGAATAATAATGATAAGTGTAAAAAGAAATTTTGAATTTGAATTGTTTTTTTACAAAGTTCTCGTGGTTTTTTCATTCGTTCTCACGGTTATCGCGATATTTAGCGTTCTCATTTAAATCCTTCCGATATATATATATATATATCGGAAGGATTTAGGGAAAACTGTGGAAAGTGTGAGAACGCTTATGGATCGTCAGATCAAAACAATCTATGGACTAAATTGGCCCGGTGGCGTTTTCGTAAATAACATCAATTTTATTACGTGGACGCGCTTCATTAAGGGTAAAAAGGTCTTTTGACTTCTCTACACAAAACGCCAAACTCATGAATAAAACGCCATTAAATTCCAAGGATTAAAATACAAAGCACACATCATCCTAATCTAAACGCCATTAAATATAAAACGCCAAACTTTGTTTTTAAACGATAAAGCTGAACAAACAATAACTGAAACGACGGAACTTAATTACAAGCATTTATAATAAAATCCCGCCAAAATACGTGCCTAAACACCCTATATAAACAACATCTCAGACCTTCCATTGCACACACCAAACCCAAAACGCCATATTTTACTATATACCATTCATCTTAGAAACGCCAAAAAACCCAAACATCAAATATTCCAATCGACGGTTCTTTGAGATACACTATTTTCTCAGTAAACTTTCACTTAATGTGATGGGCAAAATACTTATTTGGGGATGTTGTCCATCTCATTAAGCAAAATCTTATTGAGTCCCAGCGTCAATATAAACGCCAAAACATACAAAAACCACAAAATTGCAAAACGTCATTTCTTGTAGATTCAGTTTTGTTCTCAATAAAGTTTATCTGGATGGGGTGGACAACATTGTTAGACATCTTTCTTAACTGAGGATTAACAATGTTGTCCATCTCATTCACCAAAACATTATTGAGTTTAGCATGACCAAAATTAAAGGTTTAAGGTACTTTTATTTAGTGGCGTTGTATTTTTTTTTTTTTGGCGTTTGATTTGCTTGTCTGATCTTATATTGTTTGTTGTGTAACTTCGAAGTAACATGTTATGAACAAATAAGTAGAAAAAAGGATGGAAAAAATGATATATAAGAGATGTAAAACGCCAAATTCAAATATGTGTGTGTTCTGTAAGAATGAAAAATACAAAACACCAAACTACTCTTCACTTGCTCTTGAAGACCTTGTCAATTTTCTTTTAATTACGGCATTTTTGCATGTCGATATGTAGTGTCCAAAGCCTTTGCAATTCTGACACTGTCTTTCTTTGGCCCCGGGTTTCGACTTTGATTTTGTTTTCTCGATTGCTATCTCCTGTTTAGATTTCAGACGTTTTCGAGATCCAGAACCATTAGACTTATACCCGACAGGGACTCTTATCGGATTCTTGTCGTTTTTATATTGACCGGTTATCTCCGCAAATCTATCCCTAGTACTAGTAGGATGAGCAACAATCTGCATATCTTGAACCTTCTTCATATAAGATTGAACATGATCCTAGTACAAGGATAGCTCCTCTTTATTACCAGATAAACGGTTTAACTTATACTCTGTTGAAAAAATAATCTCTTGCGTCATACTTACATCAGGATCCAGCTCGGTCATATATTCACGACTAATTGAGTATTCGGAAGAGCAGTTTGGGGAAGACTCTTTACGCCATCTATTCAAAATGTATTGTTTTGGAAATCCCCTAATGTCCAAACTTCTCAAAACATAGAATATATGTCTACATAGCAAACCAAACTGCTCAAAACGCCTGCATGAGCAACTGCATGTGCAATCAGACTTACGGTACATTACTTGAAAAATGCCAAAAACAATATCTCTATAACACCATGCAGAGAATGTTTGTATAAAAAAATTAAATGTTATAATAGAATATGTTAAACGCCATGTACAGAAAACGCCATATAAAAACAAAAACGCCATTGTTTACCTCAAATAAGGATGTACAAGGCTGCTGGAAATCATTTATGTAAAACTTAACAAAGCCATCAGGCTGATCTTCGTAACGTTGATTTATGCAATCCGAAATTCCGATTAGCTCAGCTTGAACGTCACAAAAATAGTTTTTGTGTATATATCAGCAGCTTGGCCCTCCAACACTTGGTAATTACTCTTCAACTGGGGGCGTTTGTATCGAGATTCATGATCATTTTTCCGGTGCGTGTGACGTTGTGCTTCTATTGCGGTTTCGTAATGAGTCATGAACTCAACAAGTGTAGCTTTTGTATTGCACACTTGACCAAAAAATGATTCTCACTCTCCGACCTCGATGTCGTTCGCATAAGGCCCGACAGCTCTTCCATTCTGTAGTATACATGGATCCAAGATTCCCTGAGTGCAAAAATATCAGATAGCCAGTCATTATCTGCTAAATTGAACTCTCCGATAACCACTTCCCATTCTGATTCAAACTCTTCGGGTGTAAGAATATCCGTCCACACAACACCACAGATATGTTCTTTGAAATTGGTGGAATTGCATAGCCTAACACCAACCTATGTATAACACAAAAAAGCCATGCAAAAAAAACATATATATTACACACAGACAAACTTACATGAAAAACAGTAACGAAGTACAGAACGCCATATATTTTAAAATGCAGTATATGCTAAAACGCCAAAGATAAAAATAAGAAAATCAACCTTCAGAGAAAGTTTATGCATCACATGCCACATGCATAACCGATGCCCCATGTCAACAAATACAGCAGAAATAGCCTTCTTTATTGCTGGATCTTGGTCAGTGATAACAACTTTTGGTTGAGAACCAACAGCTTTTAGAAAAACTCTTAACAACCAAATAGACGTATCAGCAGTTTCTGAGGCCAATAATGCAGCACCAAATGTAACATTGCAGTGGTGATTGTCTATACCAGTGAACGGTACAAACACCATAGCGTATCTGCATGTGAAAACACCATGAGAAATGAAACGATAATAAAACGCCATTGCATGTAAACTCAGAAAACGCCAATGTATGTAACCAGTGAAAACGCCAAAATAACATAAAAAAAAATGAATTATAAAATATTACTTGTTGGAACGATACGTGGCGTCAAACGAAATCACATCACCAAACACGTGGTAATTACGTTTGGCTTAATCGTCACACCAAAAAAGTCCCTTCAAACGATTGTCATCGTCTGTGAAGTAATCGTACGAGAAATTAGGCTGGGACTATTTTTTTTTCATCCAAATGTCTCACAACCATCTCAACGTCGTATTCCCTATAAACAAGTTAATTTTCCTCTTGTAGTTCTTAAATTTAGCTTTACTTGCGCCCACGTCTTCAAAACCGCCAAAATAAGTCTTCATAACATTAAACTCCTTAACTGGACCCAAATTCAACTTAGACATGTTGTGTATAGCATGCTTCTAAAGGACAGCTCCTGCAATTTGGTGTAAACATAAATGACAAAACTTGTAATTTACTCAAATAATTAATTACATTCTCTCCCACTTTTTTTCTCTTACCAATTAACTATTTTTTTAATTCTAAAAAATATAACCATTATATAATATATTGGTCCATCTAGAACATGATTAAAAACATTGTAGAAGTGAATGCACATATATGTATTATACGTATTCACAATCTAAAATTGTATGTATATATATGTACATTAACAAATATTGTTCCATCCGATCATCATCTTTAAGTGTACATGTCTGATTTGTAATATGCACATATGTACATTCATAATATACTTCTAAAAAAGAAGTTAATGATATGGTTGTTCAACATGGTAGGCATTGTACATATGTGTACATAACAATCTCAACACATATATACATATATGTACATTAACAAGTCATATTCTTAACACGTATGTACATTATCACACCAACGTTCAGAACAAGTGTGCATTATCACACAAGATTCATGATGAGTACATAAAGAATAATCATGGATATGCAATTGTAAAAAAAATTGAATATTTAATCCAAAAATAAAAAATATGTAATCAAATGTTCTGTAGATAATCCACTCTTGCATGAATATGCAATTAAAAAAAGAATAAATAACACAAACATATGAATTCATTTATTAAAAAATAATACTTTTTAGTCTTGTGTGAATATAATTATCCCTTATCAAGGGCCTGCTGAACGAAATGAACGTTCTGAGAAATGGAAAATAAAATTATTTTGAATTAAGAGAGATGGAGAAGATAATTATGCAATTTAAGAAAACTACCAAAATTAAAATTAAAAGTGTAACTGAAATTCAATCAATAAAATAAAGATTCAAAACTAATTTATTGTATATTACAATCCTACTCTTAACAATTAAAAAAGAAATCAATGGTTATGATTAGTTCACACAATTCACTATGAAGATGTTGTTCACAAATGAACCTAATTCTATATATATATACAGGCCCGACCCATAAGGTGTGCAAGGTGTGCCACTGAACAGGGCCCAACAATTTTTTGGGCCCAAAAATATTCCCGACTTACATTCTTGATATTTATATACAGATAAGTATGCAACATTGTCGTAGCTCAGACGGTTAGGTGCCATCTTTTCCTACCTAAGATTCTGGTTCGAAACCCAACATTAACGCTTTTTGTTTGTTAAGTGTGAAGCCACTTGACAAGTTGAGGGCAGAAAGCAGGATAAGAGGATAATGAAGCAGGGTTATCCAATCTTCCCTGTGATCCAGTTTTCACGGATCGTGTCTTTCTCTTTCCTCTATCATTCAATCTTATATATATGATTGTATTGTATCTGTAATTTTTATACCAAGCTTAATACAAATACTCCTAGTTACCAAGAGTGGATGTAGGTCAGAACCAGACCGAACCACTATAAATCTTTGTGTTCTTAATTGTGTGTATGAGTGAGTTATGTGTTGATTGTGTTCGTGTAACCCATTCGATCCCCAACAACTGGTATCAGAGCTCAGGCTCTTGTTGTTGAACACGAACAAAAACAGAACTAAACACAGAGGTGTAGAAGGAGGAAGAAGATACTGACATGTGAAATCAAAACTAGGGTTCCGATCAGAAATGTTCAGCCGCCTCCACCGCTTGTCAACCGCCGCCGCCAGAACCGCCGCCGTTGCCGCTCTCTTCGCCGTCGCAAGCAGTCGTCGCCTCCGTTTCTCTTTACCCTCGTGACTAGGGTTTGCTGACCTAGTAGCCACCGTGCTTTTATTTCTGGTGGAGAAGAGAAGAACCATAGTTTATTGACAGAGGTGTAGAAGAGAGGAAGAACCATAGTTTCTTTGTTCTGGTGGAATTGGGGAAGAAGAAACACGTCCGTGCTTTTATTTCTGGTGGAGAAATTGAATTTCTCAAATTGATCAGAAAGGCCCCTCATCTTTATTTCTGATGAAAATTGAATTTCTCAATTTTATCAGAAAGGTCCCTCAACTTTGAACAAGATCTCATTATCCATCAATACTTGTCCCTCGCCATTAAAGCTTGAAATAGATAAGTTATTTATTTCTGATTATTGCTTTTGCTCGTATAAATTACCACCTAGCAGTATAAACCGTTTGGTTAGTAGTAATTTGGTAATTTTTTTTAATGGCAGAAGATAGTAAAATCAAGATTGATAAGTTCGATGGAAGTGATTATGGATTTTGGAAAATGCAAATTGAAGATTTATTGTATCGGAAAAGTTTGCATTTGCCTATGTCGGGAACAACCAAATGACATGTATGATGAAGAATGGAAGTTGTTGGATAGACAAGCTTTGGGTGTGGTTAGGCTTTCCTTGGCAAAGAGTGTTGCTTACAACATTGTCAATGAAACAACCACATATGGTGTATTGAAAGCTTTGTCCAACATGTATGAAAAACCATCCACTTCAAACAAAGTATTCCTCATTCGACAATTGGTTAACACCAAGATGAAGGAAGGCATGTCGGTTACCGCTCACATAAATGAGTTTAACTCGATTATCTCTCGTTTAGCCTCAGTTGAAATAAAGTTTGAAGATGAAGTACAAGCGATACTCCTTTTATCAACATTGCCCAACAGTTGGTCTGGCACAGTCACAGCTGTTAGTAGTGCATCCGGCACTACCAAACTCACTTTCGATAGTATTCGTGACTTGATAGTAAACGAAGATATTAGACGGAGAAGCAATGGTGAGACTTCTAATTCTAGTTCTTTATTGCATACAGAAAGTAGAGGAAGAAGAAACGAAAGAGGACATAGTCGAGGCAGGTCCAAGTCCAGAAAGAGGGGACAGTCAAAGAATAGAAAAGACGTTGAATGTTGGAATTGCAAAGAAAAAGGTCACTTTAGAAGCCAATGTACAAAACCAGCTGCAAAGAAAGAAGTAAACAGTGTATCCTCGGAAGAATTAGGTGATGTTCTCATCTGTTCTGTTGAATCTTGGATTATGGATTCGGGTGTTTCTTTCATGCTATCTCATGCCCAGATATGGTCAAGAATCTACGAACAGGTAAATTTGGTAAAGTTCGTTTAGCAGATGATCAAATGCTTGATATCACAGGTATTGGAGATGTAGACTTGAAGACCTCATTAGGAACTATATGGACATTGAAAAATGTCAGGGTTATTCCTAACCTGAGGAGAAAGCTGATTTCAGTTGGTAAACTGGATGATGAAGGGATTAATGTTCACTTTGGGGGTGGACAATGGAAAGTGATCAAAGGCAATTTAGTGATTGCCAAAGGAAAGAAGCAAGTTACTCTATACATGGCAGAAGTTTCTGCTGAAGGTGTTCATGCAATGACCACCGGTCCGAGTCCATCAAATTTATGGCACAACCGACTCGGACACATGAGTGAAAAGGGATTGAAGATGTTGGCTCAGAAAGGTAAGTTTACAGACTTGAAGAAAGTGGAAACTGAATTCTGTGAACCTTGTGTTCTTGGAAAACAAAAGAGGGTTACTTTTGTGAAGACATGGAGGACACTGTCACACCCCCAAAATCCACTCGCGGAGTATCACCGCTTGGAGACGTGAATGACCAGGATCAAGCCTCCAATCATATTGAACAAGCATGTAAGTAGTATATAAAATCCAACACAATACAATTGGTGTCTAAACAAAACATAGTTTAAGTTGTAAGCGGAAGCATAAAGATTAAAACCAAGTCATAAGTTTAAACGTTTCAAATGTTTAGCATGGCACACAGCTGTCCATGTCCCACAACGACTCTTCCCACTCCAATGCAAGTTCCATGAGTACCTAACGACCTGCAAGGCATGTAACAGAGAGTCAACAACAAAGTTGAGCGAGTTCACAGTTGGTTGTTTAGTTATAGTGTTCGTAAATCATATGTTTATTTCGTAAACAATGTACTGAATTAATCTGTATCGCGGTTCCCCGAACATGTTTGCGATGATTAGTGGGGGCTTCCCATGTGTATCGTATTAATCCATATCGCGGCTCCCCGAACATGTTTGCGATGAATAGTGGGGGCTTCCCATGTTGTATGTTACTAGACTAGTCGTATCTGTACGTGCCCTTCTTGATCCAAGGACCGTAGCGAGTATGAGTGTACGTAGGTTTTACATACGTGCCCTTCAATCCGAGGACAGTAGTAAGTATGAGTGTACGTAGGTTTTACGTACGTGCCCTTCAATCCGAGGACAATGAAAAGTAGTTTAATAGTAATGATAGTACGAGTAGTTATTCAATCCCATTCCCAACCCACCGGGAATCCCATGCCTTAGGAGTGTGAACTCACATTGGTTTGCTCGGTATGCTAAACTATGTGCTCACATGTAATCAGTCAAGTCCTATACTGTGCACGTATATTTAATCAGTTCAAGTTCGTAAAGTTTCATATGCAATCAATACCACAGGGTGTAATTGGCAGTTAACATCATGTATCGCACAACAGTTAATCATATTCAAACAGTTCATGTTTCCCATAAGTGTCTTCCTTAGTTTATTCTGATCTAGTTATCCATTAACAAACTTAACAAAAGTAACACACTTAACGGAGTTAACATGCTTGACAGAATCATACTTAACAGTAATTAACATAATTAACAGTATCAACAGGCTTAACAGAATTAACATATATAACAGAGTTACATGTCTAACAAAGTTAACATCTAACAGAACTAATAAATTAACTGAGTTTGCTGAACTGACTGAGTTAATTAACTAACAAAGTTAACAAATCATTAGAGTTACGCTTAACAGAGTTACTGTTCAGAACACTCGACTAAAACACATGTGACGAAATCACAATCTAGGCGAAAACACTTGGGATGGAAACACTTTGGACGAAAACTCTTTTGGACGAAAACCTAGTGGCGAAAACACTTGGTTTTCGTCGAACATAAAGGTGTGACGAAAACACCTAGTGTTTTCGTCTGACCCTTGTGTTTTCGCTGGTACATCATCATCAACGGCACTTACGAATCACAGGAATTCTAACAGTACATCGATTCATCATACAATCATTCAACCAAACTAAATCGATTCGTGTACACATATAAATTACCAAATCATTGAGATCAAGATCAACAGTCAATCAGCCGATCATTCCTTAATCAACATACGCTTACACATAGAACCATGATCTGTTAATTATCTACATACCATCAATCACAACAAGATCCCAGTCCTTAACTACCAATAAGTATGTCACAATCTCAGAGAACTTCAACAATCAAATATACATACAGACATGTGATGATTATCCTACGAGGTCATGCAGAAAATCCAACAACAAACAGTGCAAACTAACCGAGATGGTAGAGACACAAGATTGATCGAAAGGAAAAAGGCTTGAAGTCGTATAGCTGCCGTCGCACAGGGAAAGACTCTAGGGTTTAGCAATTAAACTCTAATCGTATAGGTTATAACAAAACGCTATAGTTGTTCGCTACTGGGCCGAAGCCCATTCCTGTTTTCGTCGGCCCCATAGTGGACAAAAACTCTTAGTGTTTTCGCCATATGGGTGTTTTTCGGGTGGAAGGTAATTTCGTGGGTGGGGAGGGGTTTTCGTCGCACAGGTTTATGGCGAAATCCTTTTTGGATTTCGTCATACACATAATAATATATATATAATATTAAATAACAGTAACCCACCAACATATATATCAAACAATACATAGTTTATTATTTAATCCAGTTATAGTTTATGACAACGTATATCAAGCATCAACAATTTACAATGCAAGTAAGTTATAAAAACATGACCAAAACCAAGTAGCGTGTCGAGGAAAGATCTTGGAAACTCGAGTTGTCACAGACACCGAAAGCTCAGAAGTTAGAGCTTGTTCACTCGGATGTATATGGACCAACCTCAGTTTTATCTCTAGGAGGCTCGAGATATTATGTTACTTTCATCGATGATTCAACACGAAAGGTATGGGTATATTTTCTTAAGCATAAATCTGTTGTATTTGATGCTTTTAAGATATGGAAATCTGCTGTTGAAAATGAAACTAACTTGAAGGTAAAGTGCTTAAAGTCTGATAATGGTGGTGAATACGTTAGCAAACAGTTCACTGACTATTACGCTAAGGAAGGGATAAAGATGATCAGGACAGTTCCCGGAACTCCTCAGCAGAATGGTGTAGCTGAGAGAATGAATAGAACTATAAATGAGAGGGCTAGAAGCATGAGGCTAAATGCCGGGATGCCCAAGACATTCTGGGCCGATGCAGTTAACACTGCAGCCTACTTGATCAACCGTTCACCAACCGGTCCCTTAGATTTCAAGTTGCCTGAAGAAATATGGCAATGAAAGGAGGTAAGTCTCGAACACTTACGAGTCTTTGGTTGTTGTGCTTACGATTTGTTAGAAGCTGGTGATAGGGATAAGTTAGACTCAAAATCCAAGAAGTGCACATTCATTGGTTATGGGTCAGAACAAATGGGTTACAGGCTTTGGGATAATGAAGGCAGAAAAGTAATCAGGAGCAAGAATGTCGTTTTCAATGAAAACGAATGGTATAAAGACAGAAACACCAAAGGACCAGAAGTTCAGAATGACTATGTTGAATTTGAAAGTGGTGAAACAAGAAAATAAGCTTCAGTCGACATTCCAGAAAATGGGAATGAGTCAATCGACAGTGGGAGCTCAGGGGATGATTCTAGTAATGATTCTGTAGAAGAAGAAGAAGAAGAGGTCGCTCCTCAAATTCCAGAATCCCCAGAAACTCCTCAGTTTCAACCAAGAAGATCCTCTAGAGTCATTAGACAACCAGACATATATTCACCATCCGTCAATTACATACTTTTGACAGAAAATGGTGAACCCCAGTGTTACTCAGAAGCCATGGGGTTGAAAGATTCATTGCAGTGGGAGTTAGCAATGAAAGATGAGATGAAGTCGATTGAGAAGAACAAGACCTGGCACTTAACAAAGCTTCTAGCTGGGAAGAAGGCTCTTCAGAACAAGTGGGTTTTCAGGGTTAAAGATGAACATGATGGTACCAAACGGTACAAAGCAAGATTAGTGGTCAAGGGATCTCAGCAGAAAGAGGGAATTGATTTCAATGAAATATTTTTTCCAGTGGTGAAAATGACTACCATTAGACTTGTTCTCAGTATTGTAGCAGCAGAAGGCTTGCATCTAGAGCAACTAGATGTCAAGAAAACTTTTCTACATGGTGACCTAGAAGAAGATATCTACATGACACAACCAGAAGGTTTTTAGGTTAAAGGCAAAGAAAACTTGGTGTGTAAGTTGAAGAAGAGTTTGTATGGTCTGAAACAAGCACCCAGACAATGGTATTTGAAGTTTGATAACTTCATGGGAAGAGTCGGATACAAGAGATGTGACAATAACCATTGTTGTTACATCAAGAGGTTTAAGGGTTCCTATATCATTCTACTACTATATGTGGATGATATGTTGATTGCAGGTTCAGACATAACAGAGATCAAGAAGCTGAAGAAGCAGATGTCTGAAGAGTTTGAGATGAAAGACTTGGGAGCTGCAAACCAAATACTCGGGATGAGTATTTTCAGAAACAAAGAAGATGGTTCTTTGACACTCTCTCAAGAGAAGTACATTGAGAAAGTGTTAGAAAGATTTAGCCTTAAAGATGCCAAGATTCGAAGCACACCTTTGGGAAGTCACTTTAAGCTTTCTAAAGTTTAGTCACC
>JARYGA010026685.1:0-42269 GCA_030545235.1 Helianthus tuberosus | reverse complement strand
GGTATGCATATTTTTCAAGCTGTGTTTGAATAAAGAAGTCATCCAGAGTTGTAGGGTTTAGAGGGTGTAACCTCTTCTTGGACGGGTTACATATCTCTAAACCTAGTATTGTTTAAAGTCTTTTGCTAAATTTTTATGAACTCAATTAAATCAAGCCAAGGTTGTAACTTATTTTGTGAATGTTGTTTTAAGACAAGTATAATATGGTATTTTTCTAAACTTTATTAATGGATGAATATCTCATGTTTTTATCATATAGCATTGTTATGATTGTTGCTATGATATTAAGAAGTCACACCAATAAACCCACGCTTCCGCAAAAGTCAGGGTGTGACATGTAGGGTCCAGATTGAAGCTCAAAGTTCGAGAAACGATCCTAATGGTTGTCCGAAATCTATATAAACCCACCTCAATTCATTTCAAGCTCACACATTTGATTCAAATTCAGCTCTAAGTTGAAGCTCTCACTTATGAAGGCTTCATACCTAAGTTGTTTTTTATCAAATCTTCCTAGCTTGGACCTTTTGTAAGTTTCTTTCGTGCTTTTATGCTTTGACCAGTCTTTGGTCAACACGAAGTTCGTTTGAACTCCGCAACGTGAGCGTAATCACGATGGTCATAGTTCTTTGTGACTATGCCTACTGATTACCACGTTATTTAGGCATAGTGACGAGTCATAGTTTCGGTTAAAATATGTGTTTATGCGTATTTTGCAACCAAACTATTCTTGGGTATCAAAACCCTTTGTTTTGATATCAAACTTGTTTTCTAACTTAGTTAAACATGTTTTAACATGTTTAGCTCGTCACTTTTAGTTAGTTCTTATATAGGGTCGCAAGACAAGCGGTCTAAACAACCGCTTAGAGTTTCGAACCCGACCCGTTTAGTCGATCATTTGGATCCGACCAAACACATTTTGTGACCATAGTTGTATAGGGAATAACCTTCTGAGGGTATACGTTATGGTCACTTCGTTTAGTTAGTTGTATGATAGGTAATTTATATGCCTTTGGAAAAATGACCAAAATGCCCTTTTTACGCATAATTTCATTTTAAGCATATGTAACCTAAATTTTTACATCTAAACTGATTAGGTAACATTATTAGACATGTTAAGGCATATAATACTTTTCATAGGACTAGTTAGGCGGTCCGAACGCGTTTTACGCAAACGACGCTTTAAAGTAGCATAAGCTACCTAAACGGGTCGTAATGGATCGTAAGCACTTAGGTTAGGTTTTAATTTAGTATGTAGGCTTTGTTAAACCATATCATATGAGTTCCAATACTCATTTGGTGTATGAAACCTCATCCTATCCCATCTTCTGATTTAGGTCCGGTTTATTAATATAGTTATCTATATTAGGTGCCGATTGATTCCTTGATCCCTCTAGCTTTGCTTGGTTGTTATTCAAGACTTCTAAGCATTCTCAGGTGAGTACATAGTCCCCTCTTTTACTGTTTTCAAATATTTTGGGGTGAAACACATATGCCTACTTGTTACTTTCGTACTTTTAGTGCTTTCATGACATATACTTGCTATGTTCATTAGTACGCATATAGTACATAATTTCCATTATGTTTTGCTATGTATGTTCACTTAGCATGCTAGCACGTTGATTTTCATAAATATTTTTGTTGCATATGTTCACTCAGCATATGGACACATTGATTTACTTTGCATTTCTGTTGCATATGTTCACTCGGCATATGGACACATTGTTTTACATTTCTACTTTGTATGTCACTTAGCATATTTAGTACATATAGCATGCTTACACTTGGTATAACATTTCGTTTATTTAACGAAACTAATACATTCATTAACACCGATCATGTCGTTCGTTAGTAGGTAGTGGTACCATAAGAATTAACAACTCCTATTCTTGAAATCCTAGGTTTGTTTGGGTGAAAGAATTGACCGAATTCGATATTTATAAGTTTGATAAACCTTTAACTTGTTAAGGGTTTGTCTCCTTAGTCGCAAGGCTTGAATGCAGACGTTTAACATTACTGCATAGATGTTTGTATCAATAAAGCATTAATTTTACAAAACATAACTTTTGATTTAAATTATGATTTATTCAGATGCATTATTTTATACATTTTACATATGGTTTGTGTAGATATTTTTATTTATTTTTCCATACATGAACATTTTTACATTGGTGGTTTGTTTGAGTAAGTGATTTAAATAACGAGGCGTGTGTAATATGATAAAAGCATGGTGGATACGCCGCTGGTACTTCCTATATATAAGTGCTTTTATGATATTACATATCGTAGCATTATTTAAACCATTTCAATTTAGACATATTACATTTTACACAAACAACATATATTTACAAAACATTGTTTTACAAACAACATATTTTATACAAACTCCTTTTTACTTGGTTATTCATTTAGCTATGCATTATTCTTTTATATCATTTGATTTCTTATCGATTTTCATTTATTTCTAAAAGAAAACATTTTAAGGTTCATGACTAACTTTTGTTAAACATTTTCTTTAAACTTACAAGTCATGAATCCTATTTTAATAAAACCTATGTATCTCACAGGCATTTTTATGCTGACGTACCTATTTTCACATTTGTTTTTTTCTGGAACTCATGAATAGGATTGATCAAGATACACTTAGACGGACTTGGGCCCTAGTGACAATAAAAGATGCAATACTAGTTAATTATGTTATGTCTATTTTTTTAAGACAATGTAACCTCTTTTAATTCAATAAAACAAAACTTCAATTTCCATGTGTTATGAAACAATGATTCTGTTACGACACTCCTCGACGTTTCCGTCGCGGTTTGTTGTTTTACGCGGTCGGGGTGTGACATAGACGCGTCTAAAGATTTTGTCAACACATCTGCCAACTGATCCTTAGTTGGAACATGATGCAGATAAATCAAACCTTTTTTATAGCAATCCCTCACAAAGTGATGTCTGATGTTAGCGTGTTTGGTGGTTGAGTGGGAGACAAGATGTTAATGATGTTTTCATCTCCTTGACTGTCTTACATGAGTGGAATCTTTAGAGCAGTTACACCAAAATCTAGCAATTGATTTTGAAGCCACAAAGGTTGGGTTGTACAACTTGCAGCAGCAATGTATTCAGCTTCAGCAGTGGATGTGGAAGCAGCTGCTTGCTTTTTGCTTTGCCAAGATACTAAGCTATTACCTAGAAATTGACACCCTCCTGATGTGGACTTCCTTGTGGTGTTACAACCAGAAAAAATCACTATCTGAAAAACCTGAATGCTTGATATTCCCATTAGTAGGATACCAGATACCAAGTGTGGGAGCACCTTTTATGTATCTGAATATTCTTTTTACACCAATGAGATTAGACTTACTAGGTCCTGACTGTGATCTTGCACAAACACATGTTGCAAACATGATGTCTGGCCTAGATGCAGTTAGGTACAATAAAGACCCCATCATGCTTCTATACAATGTTTGATCAACCAAGTCATTTTTTCATCAGTAGTGACAAGCTTTGTGGTTGCCATGGGAGTACTACATGGTTTACAATCATTAATCTCAAATTTTTTTAAAAGTTCTTTTACATATTTGTTTTGATGAATGAATGTTCCATTTTGCAACTGCTTAACTTGGAGACCAAGAAAGCATTGGAGTTCACCCATGGCACTCATCTTAAACTCAACTGTCATGAGTTTTCTAAACTCTACTGTCATGAGTTTTCTAAACTCTTCACACATGGAGGTACATGTGGATCCAAAAATGATGTCATCAACATAAGTTTGGACAATCATCAAATCTTTTCCTTTCCATTTTAAAAACAATGTTTTGTCAATTTTACCTCTTTTAAAGCCTATGAAAATAAGAAAAGTGGAAAGAGTTTCATACCAGGCTCTAGGTGCTTGCTTCAAGCTATACAAAGCTTTGTTAAGCTTGTAGACATGATCAGGATAAATGGCATCTTCAAAACCAGGAGGTTGGCAAACATATACCTCTTCCTGAATCTTTCCATACATGAATGCACATTTTATATCCATCTGGTACACCTTGATGTTGTGGCTAAGAACAATCTGATGGCCTCAAGTCTTGCTACAGGAGCAAAGGTTTCATCATAATCTATGCCCTCTTCTTGTCTAAAGCCTTGATCCACTAACCTAGCTTTGTTTTTTACAACAATGCCCCTATCATCAGTTTTGTTTTTAAAGACCCATTTTGTCCCAATTGGACTTACATCCTTTGGCAATGGTACAAGTTCCCATACTTGTTGTCTTTTGAACTATTGGAGCTCCTCTTGCATAACTTCTACCCAACTGTTGTCTTTCAGTGCCTCTTGGTACTTGACTGGTTGGATGAGTGATAGAAAGCCAGCAAAAAGACAGATGTTTTGGGATTGACTTCTTGTGAGAACCCCTTCACTGAGGTTGCCAATAACTTGATCTGGTGGATGAGATTTAAGGAAGATTAGACCCCCCCCCCCTTGTATGGAACAATTGCATTGAGAGGTGAAGGATGCAGATGTGAATCATCTGAACTAACATCTGTTGGCAATTTTGAAGAACCAACATCTGTTGGAGATGGAGATGGAGGAATAGGAGGAATGGGTGTGGCACAGTGTTGGATTTTATCCACAGATGATGGACTTTTGTCAACAGAGGTTGGACTTAATGAAGTAGTAGAGGTTTGACCAACAGTTGTTGATGCAACAGCGGCAGAGTTTTAGCAGCTGTTTTGAAAATATGCTTCTCTGGTGGTGGAAGTGACTTTGTATTGTGGAATCACAATGTCAATTCCATGATCTTGAGGGAAACATTGTGGTGTACCTACAGGGTTAGTCTTGACAGACACATCTTCAAATGCAAATTTATCAAGGTTAAATAGTTTAGCATGATTTGCTGGGATTTTTAATGAAAAAAGTCCATTGAACTTTACATTCAAGGTCTCTTCCACACACCTAGTCTATGTGTTAAACACTTTGTAGGCCTTGGCAGTGGTTGAGTATCCTAGAAAATAACCACAATCTACTTTGGCTGCAAATTTTAAAATTGAATCTCTTAGATTTAAAATGAAGCATGGGAAGCCAAAGATTTTGAAGTATGAGATCAGTGGTTTGATCTTCACCAGAGTTTCATAGGCAGTATTTTGACGTCTTGGATTGATTAAAACTCTGTTCTGCACATAACAAGCAGTGTTTACAACCTCTACCCAAAAGGTTAATGGTTAACCTGAATCTGCAAGCATTGTTTTGCCAGCTTCTATCAATGTTCTGTTTTTCCTTTCAACCACCACATTTTGTTCTGGTGTGTTCTTGGGATGATGTAGTGCGTTACAATCCCTTTTGACACACAAAACTCATCCAACTCCTTGTTTCTAAACTCTGTTCCATTGTCACTCCTAAATATTTTTACTGGCAGATCAAATTGTTTTTCAACTTGTTTCACAAAGTCCTATAAAATACCTACAGTCTCATCTTTGGAGTGTAAAAAGTAAGTCCATGTAAACCTTGAAAAATCATCAACAATAACAAGACAATATCTTTTCTTTTTCAAACTCAGGATTTTTACAGGTCCAAACAAGTCCATGTGTAACAATTGCAAACACTGGATTATTTTGGACTCTTCGATGGACTTGTATTATGTTGCTTACCTTTTAAACAGAAAACACAATGCTCATCACAAGTAAAAAGTTTTGGTGGTAGGCCTCTTACAAGGCCTTATTTTGAGAGTGTGGTGATAGGTTTAAGATTTGTTTGCCCAAGTCTCCTGTGCCATAGTTCCGTCTCTTTGGTAAAGGCAGCTAAGAACAGACAAGCATCAGTCATTGGATTATCCTTCAACATATCAACCACAAACACATTGCCACTCCTGTGAGCAACAAGTTGTATTTTGCTCTTGGCTATGATTTCCTCAATATTTTAACCACTTCTTGCCTGACAATCTTACAAGTTTCCTTAGTGAAGAATGACCCATTGCCCTTGTCACTCATTTGAGATACACTAAGAAGATTAAATTTAAGATTTTGAATAAGATTTACATTTTCAAACTTGAGATTCCCAGCCTGAACAGTCCCTGACCCAACACCTTCCCTTTTGAATTGTTACCAAAGGTTATGTCACCCCCTCCATGTTTTTTTGAAATCTTTGAGTAGGGCTCTACATCCAGTCATGTGTTTGGACCCTCCACTATCTACATACCATAAACTATCTAAGCATGTAGAAGCTCATCAAGTAACAAATTAGTTTAGGTGAGTCTCCAAAGCCAAAATGGCTTTGGATGGGGTCACAGACATGTCAGCCTCAAGTCCAGGAGTATGATCAGTGGTTTGGGCAGATTTTTGAAACCACTGTTGGGGACCATTTCCTGTCAAATGATGATAACCATAAGGATGCCTATTCATTATTGGTTTAGATGGCCTTTTGTAGGCTTCATAACCATGAGGGACCTTTTGTTATAGTGGTTGACCATATCCCCTAGGGAATTGGTTTGCAGGTGGTGCATCTGTTACTTGAAACTCTCTGGGAGCACATATTATATTCAATTGTTTTGTAACAGACGTTTGGACAGGGACAAAAGTCTGTTGAATTTTGGGTGTTGATTTTTGTAGACTCTTCAATGTTTTAGATGTAAACTCTTTTCTTTTAACCTCAAAAGTTTTGAGATACACACACTGTTGAGTTTTAAGATTCTTTTTCCCACACTAGTTTTGTTAATATCATATGCTTTTAGAAGAATACAATCTTTAGTGACATGATTCTTCTTTTCATAGAAATCACAAAACAAGTTTTTGACTTTCTCTTTCTTCTTCCTTTTTCAACCTCCTTTTCAACAGAGGTTATAACCTCTGCTGGGGTGTCCATTAAGGGAATGATTTTAACCTTGGGTGCTTTGACACCTTCAATCATTGAGAAGTCCATTGGCTTTAAATTTTCAAGAATGTCACACTCATCAGACCAGGTGGGTTTAAATTGATATTTTTCAATTTCCACAAAAGTTGAGGATCCTTCTGGTTTTTCTAAAACAATTTTCTTTCAATTTTAATTAGTGACTTTTATTTCTTGACCAGCCAAATTTGTGGGAGTTATTTCTACAAAGCCAGATTCATTTACAATAGTGGTTTTAGAAACATGGTCATTTTTTCTAAACCCAATGCCAAATTTCACATTGCTTTTGATCACTTCTCAAGCATCAACTCATAACCTTTACAAGATTCTACCCATTTCTCACAAGTGATTTGGGTAGACTCAAGCTCCTTTTTTGCAGCTCTGGTATTTTTCTCCCATTGTTTGGAGTTGATCTTTGGTTATGCTTGATTCATGTTTTAGACTGCTGATTTCATTTTCTTTTTTAAAATATTTGGATTTTAACTCTTTAAAAGTTTTCTCAAATTGTACTTCATCATCTATGATCTGGTTTCTAAGATTTTCATTCACCTCTTTGATGTTAGCAAAAGAAATATTGCATTTATCTAAACACAAGTCTTTGAGGACTTGAAGTGATACCTTAGCAGCAGCCATCATGGCACAATCACATTCACCATCACATACACTGGAATCCATTGGTTAGCATGAGGTTCCAACAGAGGTTCTATCAGACGTTCAGCATTCTTTTCTTCTAACAACTATTCACCAACATTTTCTTCTGTAACATCTGTTTCAGCATTTTCTTTCACCAACACAGATTTTGACTCCACTTCCTCTGATTCAAGCCCTTCTTGTATTGTTTCTAGTGCCATAAAACAAAATTATCAGGTTTCTTATCAGAATTGGCAACTAGAGCAAAATTTTCATTAGTTAAATCCTCAGGTAAGCTGCTCCAATCAACAAAGACTTGTGTAAAGAAACTCTGTTGACTGGCCTCTACCTGAGCATATGTTTGTGCAGCTTGTGGTGAAGGTTGCACTTAGACCTGAGGTGCTGGGGCTTGAACATATTGAATTTGAGGAACAGTGGTTTGGACATACTGGACAGGAACAATGTTTACAGGGTGTGCAAAATGAGCAGTACTTTGCATCTGAGGTGCAGGGGTATATTGGAAATAATGAACAGTGTTTTGGGTGTTATGAGGTCTTAGATTGGGGTGTGTAATTATAGGACCACTGGTTTGGCTCCTACATTCCCTAGCAAAGTGACCAAGCCTATTACACTTATAACACTTTATCTTTGATTTATCCAAATCAACTTTTAAGTTCCCATGCAACCCTAGAAACTTCCTACCAGTTCTTTGGTAAAACTTACTTGTTCTCATAGGCAACAAGGCAAGTTGATGTAAAATGTCCATCTCTTCCAGATCTGTGGGGTCAAAATGTTGAAGGTCATTTAATTCAAAGGACAAGTTATTAGAGATCTGGTTTTCCCCATTTGCTGTGAAAGCATAGTTAGGTGAGTAAGAATCAGAGTTGAATGCTCCACCAGATGTTATGTCAATAAAATGATCATAACTCTAATCCTTATTGCTACTAAATGTTTCTTCCTGAACAAAAGCTGATGTAGTACCAAAAGAGTAGTCATCAGCCACCTTCCCTGACTCCTGTAGCTTCTTTTTCTGGTTAAGCTCTCTCTCATAAGTGAGGAGCTTACCATGAAGCTGAGTCAAACTTATCTCCTTAAAACCCACATAATTTCTAGTAACAAAGGCTATAGTGTCCCATTTTTCTGGTAGTGATCTAAGAAATCTACTATTCAAAGTTGAATTAGCATATTGTACATTTACCAGTTTAGCTCACTAATTAGATAACTAAACCTTTCAAACTGTTGGGTTAATGACTCTCCTTTGACATGACAAAACATTTCATATTGTTGGTTCAAAACCTCTCGGATGTTTTCAATGACCTCTTCTGTACCAGTGAACTGCTCTTTTAGTGTATCCCATAACTCCTTTGCATTGTTATAATGTAACAGGCCAGCATAGATATCATTGAGTAGTGATGTAGCAACTATACTGAATGCTTTAGCATCTTACTCAATTTTCTGAAAATCTTGCTCACAGTAATTCTCAGGTTTCTTAGGTACTTGGACCTTGGGATCTTCTACACTCGGCACCATCGGAAAATGTGGTTCGAAGATAACCAATTTCCAGCATCCGGTGTTTTGTTATGCAAGTACATGACCCATCCTACGTTGCCAGATGTTATACTTAGATCTGACAAGCATAGGTGGTTTATATAGGGTGCCAGTGTTATGAGGATCTTGTGTGTTTTGAGACATTTTGGTTGTTTTACAAAGTTTTTGTTTAAACTACTTTGAATGTGACTAAACTTTTAACTCTGTTTTTCAACTTCCTATGAGCAAATGATATCAATGAATTAAGCTGATCTTTTATATCAAATTGATTGATAAATCGAATTTGATTGACCTATGCTCTGATACCAATTGTTAGGATCTGAGTTTGAATTATTTGTGAATGTTTAAGATGAAGGATGTAAGATGATAACAAAGATGGAAATAATGCAGCAGAATGAAGATAAACTTTAAATCACAAACAATGAGAGATTTGCTTTCATCATGAATACTTTAAACTGAATGATTGAATATTACAATGATTCACGTATGCATGAATTACAAACTCCCCCTCAGCCTGAGATCACTCAATTTGCTCGTACAAAATGTCAAGGTGATGAAGTGATAAATAGAACAGTACATGCACTATTCTATCTATAGCACAATGCAAACCTCTGAGGAATCTATGCTGACATCACCTTGACAATGACATCTAACAACTCTAATAACCTCTAACATCTGCTATAACTAGTACACCGTTACATTCAAAACACTGATATACATCATCTGTCGATTCATCGTCTGTTGAGACTTATCCTCTATTGAGCCTCAACAGACCTTCTTCATCAGACTTTGTCTTTATAAATCAAAGGGTGATCAGACCTTTGCTTTCAGTAGACTTTAGTCTTCATTAGTGGTTTACTTTGGCAGACCATGCCAATCAGCAGACTTTATGCATCGGGAGACTTTAGCTTCTAGCAGACCTTTGATTGCAGCAATTGTTTGATGCCTTTGTCATTGGGAGGAGTTTAACTTCAAGCACTGTTATTACGGATCAATTGATTGTAGACTATTTTGGCTTTCAATCATCTGTTCTTTAGGTGGGATCCACATGAGCCAACAATATATATCCAAACCTTATAGGCTTTATGGTCCAATGAGACCATGGCTGATAAAATTATCCAGTCATCAAATTTGATGACCATTTTATTATATTCAATATATGTTGCACTAAGCAATAATCTATTGTTGGCTTGTAGTCCAAATTATCTACATATATGGCGAATCAGAACTCCGATGGAGCCGATAGCGGGCGTGCTAACATTGGACACGTTACTCGTGAGGATGAAGGAAATAACCTTCAAGCCCTGATTGTTGCTGAAGTCGGCAAAGCCATGGAGAATTTCATGACCAATTTTAAAGGATCGGGCTTCACCCATCCAAAATCTCAATCAATCCCACCATCTTCCACACCTAAATTTGAGAGCTCACATAATTCCTTGAATAAGAGGAGTGAGCCTAGACGTGTTGCCAAGGAGAAAACCGGTCTGTTAAACACGGGTGCACATATAAATATTTTGTATCATGTAAACCTCGAGCCTTCACGATGGAAAATGGAGCCATCGATGCCATAAAGTGGCTTCATGAGAAGGAAACTGTTGTGGATATCAGCGGCTGTGCTGATAAGGATATTTACAAATATGTATCTCAATCTTTCAAGGATGATGCCCTAACATGGTGGAAGGCCATGATTCAGTCAACAGGGAAAGTGTCCCTGTATAATATGAAGTGGTCCAAGTTTGTGGAACTGATTAAAGAAACCTACTACCCTCCACATGAGGTTGAGAAAGTGGAATTTGATTTCTTGACTCTCACTATGAAGAATCTGGACTGTCGGAAATATGTGTTCGACTACAACTCATTGTCCAGATTGATTCCTTATTTGATCACTCCTGAATCTAAGCGCATTGCGCATTTTATTGGTGGTTTAGCACCAGAGATCAAAGGCATGGTTAAAGCCTCTAAACCCATAACTTTCAGATCTGCTGTGGATCTATCTCTCTTACTGACTCAGGATGAAGTGAGGTTGAAGTCGATCAAGACTAAGACTGACGGAAAAAGGAAGCGCGATGATAACCGCTTCCAATGTTCCAAGAAAGGAAAATTTGGGTTCAATAAGAACCAGCAGAGGTCTGATGATAGACCAGTGTGCAAAACTTGTGGGAAATGACACTAGGTACAGTGTCGGACAGACCAGCAGTCAAAACAGTGTGGCATCTGCAAGAATACTGGTCACAAGTCCCTTGACTGCAAGGACTTGAAGAACGTTGTTTGCTTTGGATGTGGTGAAAAAGGCAACATAAAGACTAACTGCCCTATGCATACTGCTGAGGGTAATGCTAAGCCTGGGGAGGGAAAGAAGTCCAATGCTAGAGGTTTCTAGCTAATTATAAGAGAAGCAGTTAAAGATACGAATGTCATTACCGGTACGTTCCTCGTATATGATATTTTTTCTAGAGTTCTATTTGATTCTGGAGCCGATAAGAGCTTTGTAGATCATAAGTTTAGTAAACTTCTAAACCTGCCCCTTAGAGGTTTATATATTACATACGAACCTGAATTGGCCGATGGTAGCATAGAAATCGCTTCCATGATTCTTTATGGATGTGTTATATCCATTAAGAATCAGTGTATTCCTATTAATGTTTTGCCAATGAACCTTGTGGGATTCGATATAGTTTTAGGCATGGATTGGTTAGCTCATAACCAAGCTCGTATTGCCTACGATAAGAAACTTTCGAAATTAAATCCCCATCTGGTGAGATACTCACCATTCATGGAGATCAACACTATAGGTTACCCGAGAAAGAGTCTCTACTATTGATGAGCTGAAACCAAGGATTGAAGACATCCGAATATGGCCACTATGAATTTGTTGTGATGCCTTTTGGGCTCACAAATGCTCTAGCAGCTTTCATGGATCTCATGAATAGAGTCTACAAGCCATACTTAGATAAGTTTTTCATTGTCTTTATAGACGACATACTTATTTACTCTCGTAATACGAATGATCACGAGAAACATCTTAGATGTATTCTTGATTTGCTAAGGCAAGAGAACCTTTATGCAAAGTTCTCTAAGTGCGAGTTTTGGCTTAGAGAAGTCCAATTCTTAGGACACGTCATAAGCGAGCGTGGTATCCAATTGGATCCCACTAAGATTGAAGCTATAATGAATTGGGAAGCACCCAAGACTCCATCTGAAATCCATAGTTTCTTAGGATTGGTTGGATATTATAGAAGATTCATTGATAACTTCTCACGAATTACCACTCCTTTGACTACTCTGAATCGCAAGAATGTCAAGTTTGACTAGGGTCTAAAACAGAAACAATCCTTTGAGATTCTGAAACAAAAATTGAGCAATGCTCCTGTCTTGACCCTACCTGAGGGAATTGAAGACTTTGTTGTTTACTGTGATGCTTCGCACACAAGAATGAGTTGCATGCTTATGCAAAGAGGCAAAGTGATTGCCTACGCATCACGACAACTTAAGGTGCATGAAAATAATTACACCACCCATGATTTGGAATTGGGTACCATTGTATTTGCATGAAAATTATGGAGACATTATCTACATGGCACAAAGTGTATTATATACACGAACCATAAAAGTCTCCAACATTTGTTTAATCAGAAAGATTTAAACATGCCACAACGTCGTTGGATGGAGACATTAAACGATTACAAATGTGAGATTTTTTACCATCCCGGCAAAGCAAATATCATTGCTAATGCCTTAAGTCACAAGGAAAGGGTTAAACCGATTAGGATTAACACCAAAAGCATTAGGATACGAACTAGCTTGAATGAAAAGCTATTAGTTGCTTAGAAACAAGCCTTATTAGAAGCAAATGCTTCTAATGAAGGATTAGGTGGAACTGTTGACAGTTAACACCTAGAAATGATGGAATCCATAGATTTAATAATCGCATATGGGTTCCTATCTTCGGAGGACCAGAGATCTGATTCTCCAGGAAGCTTATAATTCTGAATATTCTGTACATCCTGGAGGAGACAAAATGTACCAGGATTTGAAAAGAAGTTATTGGTGGATGGGTATGAAGAAATCCATAGCCACTTATGTAGCAAAATGTCTGACATGTTCGCAAGTTAAAGCCAAACATCAAAAACCGTCAGGACTGCTACAACAACTTGAGATTCCCACATGGAAATGGGAGATGGAAACTATGGATTTGATTACCAAGTTTCCAAAGACCAAACGTGCCAATGACATGATTTGGGTAATTGTAGACAGACTGACTAAGTCAACCCATTTTCTGCCAATTAAGGAAACTTTTTGTTTTGATAAATTGGCCAAATTATATGTGGTCAATATTGTGTCTTTACATGGAGTGCCAGTGTCCATAGTATCCAATAGAGATACTACATACACATCACATTTTTTGGAAGAGTTTCCAACAATATTTGGGCACATGATTAAACTTCAGTATGGCTTACCATCCACAAACTGATGGACAGAGTGAGCATACCATTCAACATTGGAAGACATGCTGAGAGCATGCATCATCGATTTAGGTGGTAGTTGGCATGATCACCTACCCCTAACTGAATTCTCCTACAATAATAGTTATCATACGAGCATCAAGGTCGCTCCATTTGAAGCCTTGTATGGGAGAAAATGTAGAACGCATGTTTGTTGGGCTGAACTTGGAGAAAGCCAACTATAAAAAACTGAGATAGTCCTAGAGACTACGGATAAGATTTTTCAAATCCGTGACAGGCTCAAAGCTGCCCATGATAGGTAGAAGAGCTATGTTGACAAGAGGTGAAAACCTCTTAAGTTCCAAATTGGGGACAGAGTTTTATTGAAAGTGTCACCCTGGAAAGGTGTGATGAGATTTGCAAAGAAAGGCAAGTTGTGTTGGATCGTCGTGTGACCCTAACGAGTCAATCTGAGTAGTTCATCATCAAATACAAAGGCGGAATCAATGTAAATGATGTCAACACAACTTGTTCCTTTCTAATTATCTTCTTATTGATTTCCTCTGAGCTTTTTACAAACAATTCTGACAAAAATTTGGCAGCACCTCAGCTCTCACACAGTAATTCCATTCCAAATGAATCAGGGGCATCAGGTATTTATAGAGTCAGTAATTCCGCTTGAAGTAAACTCAAACGAAATCACAGGTTCATGCGGAATTACTTAATTCCGTGCGGAATTAGTAATTCCGTGTGAATCTCCTAATTCCGTTTGAAACATCACACTACCATTTCAAGCGGAATTACCTAAAAACTTAATTTCTTGATTTCCGTGCCCTGATCTATACAACACAATACAAGACTTAATAAAGACAAAGTTAACAGACATCAGTGCACCAACAGACTCCCCCTTGGATGTTGACGAAGTCTTCAGCATCCTGTCTTCAGTCTTTAGTCTTGATTTATCGATCTCTGCTCTGAATTGTTTTGACATTGTAAAAGCTTCCTTCAATCTTTTATCTTCAAACTTTAATCTACAATCTCCCGTTTGAATGTTGATCCAGAAACTTGACTCCCCCTTTCGCAGACTCCCCCTTAGGATAAGCTGGGACTAAAATTCTGGTTCAATCTTTGACATTTTCTTTGCCATGGGGATATTGACTCCTGTTTCCTGCATAATCTCTACCTAAATGTAAGATATATGACAATAACAGTTTCAATTCAAAACTTACCATTCAACCTCAATTGGTAGTCTAATCAGTGTTTAGAAATCCACTTAAGTATCCAGGTCCAAATTAATGACCCTGATTACTCAATTTATCTACCAAGTCCAACTTAATGACCTTGGTTGATCTCAGACAAAATGAAAACTGATTTAGTACAACATTTTTCAAAAACATTTTCTGAAAATAACAAGTTTCAAATTAATGAACTTGTTTTTGACTTTTCAACAATCAGATTTTATCAAGATAAGCTCTCCTCATCCTCCAGTCCAGAAACTTCCTGCATCTGCTTCAAATTAAGAATCTGAAGATCAACTCTCCACTTTGGTTTGTCGGAAAATAAAGCAGAAGTGTAAAATCTTTTTGGATTTTTAATAAAGCTTCTAAACTAGAAATGAAATACAAAAATAAAATGCAATGAAAGTAAACTATTTACAAACATATTTTTGGTGAGCGTGATATGGAATCATATAAGCTATTCGACAAGTCACAAGTACCGTTAAGCTTTAATTTCATACTCAGAATTAAACAATTCGCTTAGATTGTCGATATGCTGATCCACTTAAATTCTCACACAATTTTTCAATCTGTCCAGGATACGATTTAGGTGAATTAAGAACTTAAACTCATTCATGTGTCCCACCTCTTGAATATACTCCCGTATCCAGATCCCAATATTCAGTCTTACAGGTGAGTATACCACAGATGATATATGTAAGGGGTTAGATGCGAAACCGTGAGAGTTCAGGTCAGAACTTCCGTTCAGCAGAGAGATGACGGTTCGACTTTGGGTGTGTCCCCTTTAGAGGATCGTTTTTACAACAGCAATGATTAGCATTTTTCATGTTTCATCATTTTTTGTGTTGAGGGCGGCGCTATATTTCAAGCAATCGGTAAAGTATTATACGGGGACTAGGCCATTCCTTCCACAAAATCAGAAGTCCCGGGATAATACCCAGATATCACTAAGTATAAAGACCTAGTATCTCAGAAAGAGGGACCTTTCAAACAAGATTTCAGGGGTTACCTATATATCCAAGTAGTGTTCCCCACGAAATAAGCAAGTAAGGATTTTAGGTTTATATCCCGAACAAACCTACTAAATGTGTAAAAACCTATCGGCACATCATCAGCGAGACTGTTTAACGCTTTTAAACTTTACATATCTTTAGCATACCGTGACTGTCAAGCCGATGTACTCTCATTTTCCCTTTTTACACAAGCTCTTTTTAAGTTTTCTATTGTTTTTGTATTTTGAAATATCTCATGTTTTTGGATTTTTGAAATTTTTTACTGTTTTTGTATTTTCTGAAAATATTACCCTATACTCTCCCCCTAAATACCAAAACAGGTAAAAAAATCGACAAACCGTTGCAGATTGTTTCTCATCGTCCTCTACAACAGTACCTTCATCAACGGCAATTATTCCATCTGACACCGATAAGATCATCATACCATTCAGTTTTAAAAGATATTTAAAACGTGTTTTATCAAAAGCTTTGGTATGTAAATCAGCTTTCTGATTGTCAGTGTGGATTTTCTCAATTCGTATCAACTTCTTCTCGAAACAATCTCGAATGAAGTGATGACGAATCTCAATGTGTTTCGTTTTAGCGTGATGAACAGGATTTTTAGTAATGTTAATCGCTGCCTCATTATCAACAAAGATAGGGGTGTTAAGAAATTGCAAACCGTAGTCGCGCATCTGTTGCTGGATCCACAAGATCTGAGAGCAGCAACTGCTAGCAGATACATACTTCGCTTCACATGTGGATAGAGCCACAGAGGTTTGCTTCTTACATTGCCAGGTGACCAAGCGTGGTCCGAAAAACTGACATCCCGCTATTTTTGACTTTGCGTTAACTTTGCAGCATCCGAAATCGGAATCGGAATACCCTTCGAGCATGAAATCGCCTTTTCTTGGATACCACAACCCCAATGATGGAGTTCCTTTCAGGTAGCGTAATATCCTTTTCACAATCACCATATGCGAAGCTCTCGGGTTAGATTGAAATCTTGCTGCGAGGCAGGTTGGGTACATGATATCGGGTCTTGAAGCTGTCAAGTACATCAGCGAACCGATCATGGAACGATAAATCGTTTCATCTACCTTCTCTCCGGTGAGATCAGGGTTTATCCCATGGTTCGTTGCTAATGGGGTGGAAGCTGGAGTAGTTCCTGACATCCCAAATTTCTCTAGAATATCATGAACGTACTTAGTCTGATGTATGAAAATTCCCTCGGGTAGTTGATCAACCTGTAGACCCAAAAAGAATTTCATCTCACCCATCGATGACATTTCGAATTTCTGCTTCATAACTTGTTCAAAATCTTTGCACAAATTCTCATTTGTTGACCTAAATATGATGTCGTCCACGTATATTTGAATGATCAGAAGATGTCTGTCGACCTCCTTGGTGAAGAGAGTGGCATCCACTTTTCCACGAATGAAGCTGTTGGCTAGCAGGTGTTGAGACAATGTCTCGTACCAAGCTCTCGGGGCCTGGTGTAAACCATACAGCGCTTTGTCTAGCAAGTAGACCTTGTCTTTGTGGATTGGGTCGGTAAATCCCGGTGGCTGTCCGACATATACCTCCTCTAACCTTCCCGTAGAGAAACGCCGATTTTACATCAAACTGATAAACCTTAAAGTTTTTCCAAGATGCAAACGCTAGGAAGATTCTGATTGCTTCTAGTCAAGCAACTGGAGCATATACTTCAGTGAAATCTATCCCCTCCTGCTGACTGAAACCCTGGACTACGAGTCGAGCTTTGTTACGAATAATAACCCCTCGATCATCTCTCTTGCACTTGAACACCCACTTGGTGTTGATCTTCCTGTGACCATCAGGCAAGTCTACTAACTTCCACACACCTAACTTCTTGAATTGACTCAACTCTTCTTACATAGCATTGACCCAAGAATCTTCAGTTAGCGCCTTTTTGTATGTTCGCGGTTCGATCTGCGAAATAAAACAACTTAGTGAAAACTCAGTTTGTAAAGGTGCTACTGTGGAATAAAAACAAGTAAGGCCTTGGTCAATTTGACATCTAGTGCGAACGCTTGATTGTAACTCTCCAATTATCAACTCCTCTGGATGGTATGAAAGAGTTCTTGGCATAACCTCGCCTGGAACATCTACCTCGCCTTCCAGATTAATAACATTCTGATTTGCACCTTCTTCATTGACTGGGTTTATTTGACTTGAAATCTGGATTTACTCCCCCTCATAATCTGAATCACCATGATCAAATACTGTCATGTTATCAGATTCTTGATTATCATTGTCTGCCATCTGATTATCAGGAGCAACTTCATTTTGTTGAATATCATCATGTTCTCCAGCATTGCTCGGACCTACTTCATCATCATTTGAAGTTTGTCATGGTCGTCTTAAATACTCAGCTGGGAACCTTTCCTGCGATGACTCATACTCTCTCAGAATATCCAACTCGTCAAAGAAATCTTCTTCTTCTTCCTTTTCTTCTTCCATGTCAAACGAATCCCACAAAGTATTGTAGTGAAAACGCCATGAGTCACCGGGATTCTGAGGCGGCATAGTATACCCCTGACACTCAACATGTTGTGTTTCGATGATCCGCTTCAAGCTTGGAAGAAAGACTCGTTTCAATGGACTAGTATAACCCATGAAAATTCCTTCAATGCTCTTTGCACCAAATTTTCCAAAAGGCTCTAGAACTGTGCAGGGAGACCCAAACGGTTCTAAATACTTCTGGTTTGGTTTGCGGTTGTTGATCAGCTCGAAACATGTCTTGTTGAATTTCTTCACAGTGAGAACCCGGTTGAGTGTATAGCATGCGGCGGATACTGCTTCTGCCCAAAAAGTTGACTGGTAATTTCGAATCAGCAAGCATCGTCCTGGCCGTTTCGATTAGCGTCATGTTCTTTCTTTCAGCTACTCCATTCTGCTGCGGAGTATAAGGAGCACTAAATTATTGCAATATACCTCTCTCATCACAATACTCTTCCATCTTGTTATTCTTAAACTCAGTACCGTTGTCACTCCTGATTCTTCTGATTCGAGTTTGGTACAAGTTTTCAATTTTCCTGAACAACGCCATCAAACTTTCAAATGTCTCATCTTTTGACTTCAAGAATGATACCCACGAAAATCTGGAATAATCATCAGTTACTACGAGACAGTAGAGATCTCCAGTTATGCTTTTGACATTGACTGGACCAAAAAGATCCATATGAAGTCTCTCTAACGGTCGTGAGACTGAATTGACTTTCTTTTGAGGATGTGATTTCTTTTTCTGCTTGCCTTTGATGCAGCTAATGCACTCCCCTTCTAGATGAAAACCTTTCACATGAACACCTGTTACTAAATCATTGTGAACCAGATGATTCATTTTCCTCAGATGTATATGACCCATTTTCCGGTGCCACAATTGCGATTCCTTCTCCGTTGCTCTTGATACAAAACAATGAGCCTGACCCGTGGTTGTAGTAGCTACGCTCATGTCCAACACGTACAAATCATTGACTCTTGGTGCCCTCATGTTAATCCACTCTTCGGGAATAACAAATCCTGGTTTCAAGATCAAACATTCTTTGTCTGTAAAGTGCGTTGTATACATGCGATCACAAATCTGAGATATGCTCAGAAGATTGTTCTCAAGCTCTGTTGGGATTGAACCCTATCAGAGGAACAGATAATTAAAGCCAAAACTGGATCAGAGCAGTGGATCCAGAATAAGCAGACGATTACAGTTGGTTCATACAAATCTCTCCCCTTGAAAGTGGTTTCATATCTACTGACCTCCTATCTGCTGATCTTACTAAGTGCTGACCTGCAACTGCTGTCTTGCATCTACTGCCCAATGTCAAAGACTGATGGAAGACCAAAGCTCTGCTGATTCAATCTACTGCCTTGAGTCGAGTACTGCTGATCCGGACAAGCACTGCTGAGATCACAGCAGTGGAAGGATGCAGCAGCTGTTTAAGTGTCTTTTATGTAATGAAATGTAATAGCAGTAGTTAGTACATCAGTGTTTGTATAGATCAGAGGTTAGAGTTTGTTAGGAGGTTAGATGTCACTTTCATGGTGATGTCAGCTAAAGATGCTCAGTGGTTTGCTAGTGCCTATAAATAGTTCAGTACTTTGTACTGTTCTATTAGCTCTTGCAATACCGTCTTCTTTGCACGAACAAACGCTGAGCTCTGGCTGAGGGGGAGTTTGTATTCAAGCATTACTTGTAATCGTTGTTGAAAGTTAATTCAATCATTCGGTTTCTTGTTGAAAATGTCTTGATCAAAGCAATACTCTCGTTTGATTGTATGCAAAGTTTGTTTTCATTTTAATTCCGCTGCACAACTCTTTCATCTCCATCTTAATCTCAAACGAAAATACAATCAGAAACAAACTCAGATCCAACAATTGGTATCAGAGCCTGGACAGTCAAATTTGATTTAACAATCATTTTGATGTAAATAGTTCAGCTCATAACAGTTGATACTGATCGTTTGTTCGTCCGTTGAAAAACAGAGCAAGGATTAATCACCATTAAAGTTGATTTCTCAGTGTCTGTAAAACAACAAGAATGACGTCACAATCTAAGGATGATAAAAACAACATCGGCTCACTTTTTAAACCACCTATGCTAAAAAGAAATGAGTACAACATCTGGCAGAGAAGGATGGGTCACATCCTTGCTCAACAAAGCACAGGTTGTTGGAGGTCTGTCATTTATGGTCCCCATGTTCCTTCAGTGCCAAGCGCTGAAGATGCTAAAAAGTTCGTTCCAAAACCATTGAAAATTATACCGAAACCGATTTTCAAAAGATCGAACTAGATGCTAAAGCGTTTAGCATCATAGCATCAGCGCTGCCCAATGAGATATATGCTGGACTGTTACACTGTAACAGTGCCAAAGAATTATGGGACGCACTTAAGGAACAGTTTGGGGGGACTGAAGAAGTCATAGAAAACAACAGGGAAATCCTGAACCAACAGTATGAAACATTTTGCTACGTTAAAGGTGAATCACTAACGCAACAATTTGAGCGTTTCAGTTGTCTCATCAGTGAACTGAGGCTTGTTAACACCACTTTTACAAACTCAACTCAAAATAGCAGGTTCCTCAGGTCACTGCCAGAAAAATGGGACACCATAGCTTTTGTCACCCGAAACTCACCTGAATTCAAGGATCTGACCTTAACCCAACTCCACGGTCGACTCCTGACCTACGAAAGGGAGTTGAACCAGAAAAGGAGGTTACAAGAGTCAGGAAAAGTTACCGATGATTACACTTTCGGTAATACTGCTCTTCTGGGTCAAGAAGAATCTGGGAGCAGTTGTAAGGATCAGGGTTATGATCACTTCATTGACATAACTGCTGGTGCAAATTTTAACAACCCTGATCCTCACTCTGCAAGTTATGCATTCACTGCAAACGAAAACCAGATGTCAGATAATCTAAGTTTTGAACTCAATGATTTACAACATTTCGATCCCACTGACTTAGAGGAAATGGACATCCTGCACCAACTGGCTTTGCTAAGTGTTAGAACTAGCAAATTTTACAAAAGAACAGGGCGAAAATTCCCAGGTTTGCATGGGAATCTAAGGGTTGGGTTGGATAAATCGAAAATCAAATGCTACAAGTGTAATAGGTTGGGACATTTCGCTAGGGAATGTAGGAGTCAAACTACTGGTCCTATAATTACTCATCCCAGCTCAAATCCTAGACCTCAAAACCAAAGCACTGTGCACTATGCCCAGTATACCCCATCAACTCAAGTGAACACTGCTCACTATGCTGCTGCCCCTGTGCCAGTACATTATGTCCAAACTACTGTTCCACAGATCCAATATGTTCAAACCCCTGTTCCCCAGGCACAAGTGCAACCTGCACCTCAAACCACTGCTCCAGCAGCAGTACAACCAGATCAACAAAGTTTTTTCACTCAAGGGTTTGTTGACTGGAGCAGTATGCCTGAAGATCTTAGTGATGAAAATTTTGCACTCTATGCTTCTAATGATTCTTCTCATAATGAATTTTGTTTGATGGCATTAGAGTTAATATAGGAGGGGGTTGAAACTGGGGAGGAACAGCTGAGCTTTGAAACAGTGGATGAGGTGACTGAAGCAGTGGTTACTGCTGTGGCTGGTGAACTACTGTTGGGAGAAAGTTCAGGCACCCTGATTGAACCAATGACAGATCCATGGTCCGAAAAGGACAAAGAAGAAGAGAAGGAAGTAAAGACTGGTGAAAAGAAGGTGATAGCTGATGATGAGGAAGATCATCAATGTGATTGTGCAATGATGGCAGCTGCCAAGGTATCTCCTCAAGTTCTTGAAAAACTGTGTTCTGACAATTGCATAATTGCTTTTGCTAACATCAAAGAGGTGAATGAAAACCTTCGGGATAAAATCTTGTCTGATGAGGTTAAATTTGAAAAGTCTTTAAAAGAACTTAAAAACAAATTGACTGAAAAAGAAAAAGAGATCAGCTGTCTAAAAGAAGAGCAAAGCATAACCAAAACCCAACTTCAAACTATGGTAGAAAAATACCAAGTTTGCAAAAAGGAGTTGGAATCCACCCAGATTACTTGTGAAAGATGGGTGGAATCCTGCAGAGGATATGAGGTGATGCTTGCTAAACAGATTGAAAGTAATGTGAAATTTGGGGTTGGGTATAGAAAATATGATGATGAACACATTGCTTGTGAAAAATCTATTCAAAACACTGTTGAAAACACTAATGTAACCACTGAGTTCATCCCCACAAACAAGAATGGCCAAGAAGTGAAAATCACTGACAAACTTGGTAACAAAATCACACTTGGCAGAACAAGGAGTTCCTCAACTTTTGAAGAACTTGAAAAATATCAGTTTAAACCCACCTGGTCTGACGAGTGTGATATTCTTGAAAATTTCAAGCCAATGGACTTTACATCAACTGATGGTGTTAAAGCTCCAAAAGCTAAAGTCATACCTCTCAAGGACATCCCAGTAGTGGTTAAAACCTCTGCTGCAAAGGAGTCTGAAAAAAGAAAGAAGAAAGAAAAAATTGATAACTTGTTTTGTGAATTCTGTGAGAAAATGAATCATCTAACAAAAGACTGTTTCCACTTGAAAGCTTATGATTTAAACAGAACAAGTGTCATTGTTTCAGCAGAAAGTTGCATTGTCTGTGGTAAAACAAACCACAAAACTCAAGCATGTGTGTATCTCAAAAAATTTGATGTGAAAAAGAATGAGTACATGGCTAAAACATCCTTGAGTCCATCATCATCATCATCATCATCTGTCAAGTTCACCAAGAAACAACCACTGTTTGTGCCAGTTCAAACAGCTGTCACAAAACAGCTGAACCAAACATCTGTCAAAAGAGATGTTCAGGTTACTGATGCACCCCCTGCTAATCAATTCAGAAAAGGCAAGGAAAAACAGTCTTACCAAAGGATTCCACACGTTTATGAGGCCTACAAAAGGCCCTCTAAACCCAAAGTGAACAGGCATCCTTTTGGTTACCAGCAGATGATTGGTCAGGACCCACAACAGTGGTTAGAGAAACACTGTCCTAAAATAGTCCAAACTCCTGATCTAACCACTGTTCATCACTCTGCATCCATCCCAGACACTGTTGAGACCCCATCCAAAGCCTTGTTGGCTTTGGAGACCTTAATGAACTAATCCTTTTACTACATGTGCAGGGAGCTTCTGCATGCTTTGATAGTCTTTGGTATGTAGATAGTGGAGGCTCCAGGCACATGACAGGATGTAAAGCCCTCCTCAAAGACTTTAAAATCCATGGAGGGGGTGATATATCCTTTGGGAATAATAGTAAAGGGAAAGTTCTGGGGTCTGGTACAGTGCAATCTGGAAATGTAAAATTTGAAAATGTCAATCTAATAGACAATCTAAAATTCAACCTTCTGAGTGTGTCCCAAATGAGTGACAAGGGATTTGGGTCATTCTTCACAAAAGACTGTTGTAGGATTGTTGGACCAGAAATGGTCAAAAAGATTGAAACAATAATCAAAACTGGTCAAACTAAACTTGTTGCTCAAAGAAGTGGCAATGTTTATGTTGTTGACATGTCAAAAGAGTGTCCCAGAGCTGATGCCTGTCTGTTCTCAGTTGCCTCTAACAAAGAGACAGAACTTTGGCACAGAAGGCTGGGGCACACAAATCTTAAGACAATCACAAAAATTTCAAAAAATGGTTTGGTGAGAGGCCTACCACAAAAATTGTTTTCATGTCCTGAACATTGCATTTCCTGTTTAAAAGGAAAACAACATAAAAGTTCTTACAAGTCCATTGAAGAGTCCAAAACAACCCAGTGTTTGCAAATGCTACACATGGATTTGTTTGGCCCAGTTCAAGTCATGAGCCTCAAAAAGAAAAGATATTGTTTGGTTATTGTTGATGACTTTTCTAGGTTTACATGGACTTTCTTTTTACACTCAAAAGATGAGACTGCAGGCATTTTACAAGACTTTGTAACACAGGTTGAAAAGCAATTTGACCTTCCAGTGAAAAGCTTCAGGAGTGACAATGGCACAGAATTCAAAAATAGGGGGTTGGATGCCTTCTGTGTGAAGAAAGGGATTGTAAGGCAGTACAGCATCCCTAGAACACCAGAGCAGAATGGGGTAGTGGAAAGGAAGAACAGAACTTTGATTGAGGCTGCCAGAACCATGCTTGTAGATTCAGGTTTGCCATTAACTTTCTAGGCAGAGGCAGTAAACACTGCTTGCTATGTTCAGAACAGAGTTTTAATAAACCCCAGGCACAAAAAGACTGCCTATGAAATTCTGTATAAAATTAAACCACTGATTTCATACTTCAAGGTGTTTGGCTGCCCATGCTTTATTTTGAACTTAAAAGATTCCATTTCAAAATTTGCAGCCAAAATTGATTGTGGTTATCATCAGGGATACTCAACCACTGCCAAGGCCTACAAAGTGTTCAATACACGGACGAAGGCAGTGGAGGAAACTTTGAATGTTAAGTTCAATGAACTTTCATCAATGAAAATCCCAGCAAACCCTGCAGATCTGTTTGATCTTGAAAAATTTACTTTTGAAAATACAGCTGTCAAGACTAACAGTGCAGGTCCATCAGAGGATACAACACCAGACTATGGGTATGAAATCATCATCCCTCAAAGGTCTGCCACAAAAGGAAAAGCACCAGCTGTTCAAAACAGTTGTCAAAGCTCAACCACTGCTACCTCAACAGTTGTTGACCAAAGTAGCCCATCAACCACTGCTTCCACATCCTCAAACACTGCTGACAAAAGTCCTCAAACAGTGGATAAAAGTCAGCAGGTGTCCACTTCATTACCTCCTATTCCACCACCTTTTGAAGCCACTGCTGGATCATCAAAGTCCCCAGCAGTGGTTAGCTCAGATGATACACATTTGCAGCCTTCACCAACAAATGCCATCATACCATACCAAGGAGATTTAATCTTCTTGAGATCTCATCCACCTGATCAAATCATTGGCAACATAAATGAAGGGGTGCTCACAAGAAGCCAAACCCAAAACATTTGTCTTTTTGCTGGTTTTCTATCACTCCATCAGCCAGTCAAGTACCAAGAGGCACTGAAAGACAACAGCTGGGTAGAAGCCATGCAAGAGGAGCTCCAACAGTTTAAAAGACAACAAGTATGGGAGCTTGTACCACTGCCAGAAGAGGTTAGTCCCATTGGCACAAAGTGGGTCTTCAAGAACAAAACTGATGAAAGGGGTATTGTTGTCAAGAATAAAGCCAGGCTTGTGGTTCAAGGTTACAGACAGGAAGAGGGGATTGATTATGATGAAACCTTTGCCCCTGTTGCAAGATTGGAAGCCATTAGACTGTTCCTGGCCTTTGCTGTCAACCACAATATGAAGGTGTTTCAAATGGATATCAAAAGTGCTTTCCTCTATGGTACAATTCAAGAAGAGGTGTATGTTTGTCAACCTCCAGGTTTTGAGGATCCATTTTATCCAGATCATGTCTACAGGCTAAACAAAGCCTTGTATGGCCTGAAACAAGCACCAAGGGCCTGGTATGAAACTCTTTCCAACTTCCTACTCTCAAATGGTTTCAAAAGAGATACCATTGATAAAACATTGTTTTTAAAATGGAGAGGGAAGGATTTAATGATTGTCCAGATTTATGTGGATGACATTATTTTTGGAAGCACATGTAACTCAATGTGTGAAGAGTTTAGAGAACTCATGACAGCTGAGTTTGAAATGAGTGCAATGGGTTAGCTGCAATGCTTTCTTGGTCTCCAAGTACAGCAATTGCAAAATGGAACTTTCATTCATCAAAGAAAATATGCTAAAGAACTTTTAACCAAATTTGATATGAATGATTGTAAACCATGAAGCACACCCATGGCAACAAATAAGCTGGTCATGTCTGATGAAAAGGATGAGCTGATTGACCAAACACTTTATAGAAGCACGATTGGGTCTTTATTGTACCTAACTGCATCTAGACCAGACATCATGTTTGCAACATGTGTCTGTGCAAGAAGTCAATCAGCTCCCAGAAAATCAAATCTCATTGCTGTAAAAAGGATCTTCAGATACATAAAAGGTGCTCCCACACTTGGTATCTGGTATCCAGCTAATGGGAACATCAAGCTTTCAGGTTTCTCAGACAGTGACTTTGCTGGATGTCACGCCACAAGGAAGTCCACATCAGGAGGGTGCCAGTTTCTAGGTGATTGCTTAGTTTCCTGGCAAAGCAAAAAGCAAGCAGCTGTTTCAACATCCACTGCTGAAGCTGAATACATTGCTGCTGCAAGCTGTACAGCCCAACTCCTGTGGCTTCAAAATCAGTTGCTGGATTTTGGTATCACTGCCTTAAAGGCACCACTCATGTTGGACAGTCAGGCAGCAGAAAATATCATCAAAAATCCAGTTTCCCATTCAACCACCAAACACATCGACATAAGACATCACTTTGTGAGGGATTGCTATGAAAAAGGTTTGATTTCTCTGCATCATGTCCCAACTAAAGACCAGCTGGCTGATGTGCTCACAAAAGCACTTGATACAGCCACTTTTGAAAGTTTGGTCTCTAGGATTGGGATGCTAAACATGGAATAACAAGCAACATCTTGTTTTTCTATGAATAAAAGCAACAAAATGTTTTCAGAAAATCAAAACTCCATCCTTAAAAATAGCTAAAAATGAAATTTTCATTTAAATCCTTAAAAGTCTGCCATCAACCACTGATTGGTCAAAAGTCTGCTTTACTTCAAAAGTCTGTCCACTGCTGAAAGTCAACCCCTGTTCTCTCATTCCTTTGATAAACTCTGTTGTTCAAAAGCAGTATCTTATCCACTGATATGCTATCCACTGATAGTGAAAATCATCCACTGCTTTCATACCACTGCCTTCATCTGTCCCTATCACAAAAGTACTGTCCTTCACTTTCACCAGGGGTTGTCACGTGGGCAGTACATATTGGTCAGACCTTTTGTAACGGCTGCCATGTCAGCATTCACTTTCTTCCCTATAAAATCCCCCATTCACCACCAAAACAGGGTTTTACTGTCGAATTGAATTCTTAAAAATTCCCTTCTCAAAGCAGTTTTTCTTCTCATCTCTCACAAATTTCTTCGATCATTCATCTTCAAAATGACAAAATCGAAGTCATCTTCAAAACCCTCATCCAAATCATCATCGAAAACAGCCTCTCAAAAGGCAATCTCCACTGAAATTCCACATAAACCATCTCACAATCTCCTGGGTCTTCTCACAAAACCAGGAACCACAAATGTTTTCGATTCCATCATTGACACCATGGCAAAATCAAAGTACAAAACTTTGTTCACTGTCGATGCACCAATCTATTTGGAAACCCAAAGGGAGTTTTGGAAGAATGCAACCCTTGAAAAACAAGGAGACATTGCAACCACTATACACTCTTCTATAAAGGGTAAAGTTGTTCAAATCACGCCACAATCCATTTCAGAGGTCTTTCAACTCGATGATCAAGAAGGTAAAATTTCTTTCACTAAAAACGAGTTGCAAACTGACTTTATTGAGAGAGGGTATGAAGCCACAATGATGAAGAAACTTACCTTACAAAAAGGTTATTTTCCTTCTGCAACCAGATTTTTATTTCATACCCTCCTACTATGTGTTTCAAACAAAACCACTTCTTTCAATGAAATCCCTTTAAAGATTCAAAATCTGGGATATGCAATTCTTCAAGGAGAAAATTTTAACTATTCTCGGGAAATTTTTAAAGATTTGGTTAATAATGTTGAAACAAAATCATTCTTATTGTTTCCAAGGTTTTTAAGTTACTATTTTGTAAAGAAATTCAGTAAGGATGAGTTAGCTGTAATAAACCAAGGTGATTCTAATCAAATAAACAGTTTAACAACTGAAACTTTTTCAAGAATGTTAGCACCTTGCAAAACACAAGCAAAGGTGCCTGAGCAGATTTTAGCAGTTACAACTGCTCCTCAGGTATCTGCTGCTGAGCCCACTGCTCAAGGTGATCAAAGCAGCAGCATAACTACTTTGAAACCCACACCTAAAATCTCCAAAAAGACAAAAAGAAAAACTCAAAAACCCCCCAAACCAATCAAAAAGGCAATTCTGGAGGATGAGATACCAGAGCAAATGCCTGTGACAAAAAAAATGTCACAAGAAACCACTGCTGCTTCTTCCTCACAGCAGTTGGTACAAATATCTCAACCCATAACCGAAACTCCTCCTGCTTCTTCACAAAAAGAACAGGTTGTACAAATAGGGTCTCCACATCATGATGCTCTGGAAACACTCGTTTCTATCATCCACAGCTCAATACCCGGGGCAAATCCACTTTCTACACCACCCTTCACATCCACAATTCCCCCACCAACTAAACTGCTGTTGGATGCAATTGATTTGAACCAGGCATTAACCAGTCCTTCTCAATCACCTATCAATGAGAATATACCTCAACAACTGACTGGGTCTGATGTATCAATCTTTGCTAACCCACCAACACAACCTGAGGAGGTTAGACCCCTTGAGTTACAAGTAACTCTTGGTGGTAGTCCAAGTGAAGCAGCCACTACAACTGTTGAACCGATTGGTTTACAGTTGGACAGTGGTTACATCAATAAGACTTCCTTGGAGGCAATTCCTTTTATAGCACCTCTGCCAACCACCAGTGGATTTATTTATCCTACTGGCAACATCAAAAGGTTGTCAAGTGTTGAAGGAAGAAAACCCCAGTACCAAGAAAAAGGGGCATCAGTGGTTAATGTTTTGAGTATACTCCCTACATCTACCACTGATAAAACCACTGCTAGTGGGAAATCAGATGATCCCATTAACTTGGGTGATGATTTAAAGTACCAGAAATTGACGGATCGAATTGAAAAGCTTGATAACTCTGTTGCAGAACTCAAAGATATGCTACAACATGTGTTACAAGTACAAAAGGTACAATCAACTGCTGTTCCATCTCAAGCACCTGCTCCACAAAGGGCACCTGCCACAAATGAGCTCTGGAATTTATTTCAACCTTTTCTCCATCAACAAGCACAATTAGCAGATCAGCAACATGAAAAACATGTCCAACAACTGAGAAATGCAATGGTGTCAAGGTTCAAGAACACTCAGGCTGATCTAAAGGTTCTCAAAACTCAGATCCTGCACACCACTGGCACTGCTCCTCCAACAGTACTTTTCATTGATCAACTCCCAGACGATAATGCCAAAAAGGGGGAGAAAATTCAGGAATGGAAGAAGAAAGGAATAGATGATGGTCTCTACATTGAACCTGAAAAGGATGCTATGACCAGAAAAATTCCTGTGCCAGATGGTAGTAAGAAGATTGATGCTACTCAAGAAGCACTTGATGAAGGAGTAGCAAGTGTAAAAAGAGATAGAATGGCAAAGGATGTTTCAAGGTGGAATGAGGAGAAAAGAGCTTTCATGGAGCTATATGAGCAGGGTTGTTCTGGTTCAAAGGATTCTAAAAATCCGAAGACAAAAAGAAAACCTAAGTCCATCCCATCCAGATTTCCAAAGCCTCCAAAACCACCATCCAAAAGCCATCAGCATCAAACCTCCATCCAGACAGTTGTTGTAACTCCTGTTGTATCAACTACTGCTGGTACCTCAGTAGTTTCAACATTTGTTCTCACTTCAACACACACCACTTCAAAATACACCAAATCCACTGCTTTACCACCATTACCACCAAAAACAAAATCACCTCCTGCCAAAAAGCAGAAGACAGTTGTAGTTACAACATCTGCTGTAATGACAACAGTGGTTGGAACACCAGTTGTTTCAACAACTGTTAGTCAATCACAAACCACTGCTACTACATCCACCACCACTGTTCCATTCAAAACATCATCAGCCCCTCCTCAAACAAAGAGGATAAGGCTAATTCTCAAAGATGATGACACTTCACCACCACAAACATCTTCAAAATCTTCAGCTCTTGTCACAATACCAAAACCTGTTCCTCTCTCTTCAGTTCCAATGTACAAGCTCTTACCTCCTGCAGGTGTTCAATTTCCTCTTGAACTAACAGCTGTAAGAGATGAAATAAAATCTTTCTATTATGAGGATGACCCTGCCAAAAGGAGTTTGCCATCAATTCAGGGATATCCCAGGCCTAAAAATGTTGATGAATATTTGGAAATCAAGGCCAAGCAAGCAGAGGATATCTCAAAAAAAAACACACAAGGGAAATCTGACAAAGAAATATCAAGAAACTATCAATATCTGCTCACACAGGTCAGATCCCTAGAACAATTTGCAAAAAATGTCAGTCAACAAATTTCAGAAAGAGCAGCTGAAACTTTGAAGAAAGACTACATTGAAAGCATCATGGATCATAAAAAGTATAAAGGAGAGAGATACATGTACAAAGAGTAGACTGTTCCTGAGCTTGAAGATGAAGCTGCAAGAATTCAAGACATGATAAAAAGGAAGGTCACTCACACTCCTCCTGACTGGGCAAAATTTAGGAAGAATGTACCTGACAAACAGGTAGAACTGCAAAGAATGAAAGAGGAACTGGTTGCTGCTGAATATGGAAACAAAAGACAAATTGCCAGATGGAAAGAAGATGTAGTCAGGGCCACCTACAAAAGGTTGGAGGAACTAAGAAAGAAAGATCCAAATGTTCCTCAAAAGCCTGACTATCCTGAAGCAGAGGTTTCAAAAAGACCAACAAAGCTTCAAATCAGGAGAGCCACTGCTCCCACTGGTGCTGCCATCTACAAAAGAAGGTCACACAAACAGTTGGGAGGTGAAACCATCCAAGAGATGATAAAAGGAGATGCACTTGTAAAAGAAGGCATAAAGAAAATGATCATAGAATCTCTTGGTTTGGATCAAACTGCAAATACTGCTCAGCCAGATATGAACAAGCCAGCCTCACCAAATACTTCTGCAAATAAACATCTCCCAAGAAACCCACTAGGCTCAAAAATACAAAAGTGGGAAACTGACAAACAGACCTGCGTATTGACTTTGCTCAGGTCTGGTGGAGAAGTGGAAAAAATATCAAGGGAACAACCTCTTGGCCTGAGTCTTGAAGATTTGCAGGATCTCCTTGATCTTCCACTTGGCAGGGATGATGAAGATACAGATGCCCTAGACTTTGAACTACAATTTAAAGGTCAGATAAGGGAACTGTTAATGAGGCAATAAATATTTCCACAAATAATGAAGAGTTTTGGCATTATCTGTTCCAGGGGGAGATTGTTGGGATTGAACCCTATCAGAGGAACAGATAATTAAAGCCAAAACTGGATCAGAGCAGTGGATCCAGAATAAGCAGACGATTACAGTTGGTTCATACAAATCTCTCCCCTTGAAAGTGGTTTCATATCTACTGACCTCCTATCTGTTGATCTTACTAAGTGCTGACCTGCAACTGCTGCCTTGCATCTACTGCCCAATGTCAAAGACTGATGGAAGACCAAAGCTCTGCTGATTCAATCTACTGCCTTGAGTCGAGTACTGCTGATCCGGACAAGCACTGCTGAGTTCGCAGCAGTGGAAGGATGCAGCAGCTGTTTAAGTGTCTTTTATGTAATGAAATGTAATAGCAGTAGTTAGTACATCAGTGTTTGTATAGATCAGAGGTTAGAGTTTGTTAGGAGGTTAGATGTCACTTTCATGGTGATGTCAGCTAAAGATGCTCAGTGGTTTGCTAGTGCCTATAAATAGTTCAGTACTTTGTACTGTTTTATTAGCTCTTGCAATACCGTCTTCTTTGCACGAACAAACGCTGAGCTCTGGCTGAGGGGGAGTTTGTATTCAAGCATTACTTGTAATCGTTGTTGAAAGTTAATTCAATCATTCGGTTTCTTGTTGAAAATGTCTTGATCAAAGCAATACTCTCGTTTGATTGTATGCAAAGTTTGTTTTCATTTTAATTCCGCTGCACAACTCTTTCATCTCCATCTTAATCTCAAACGAAAATACAATCAGAAACAAACTCATATCCAACAAGCTCGGCGATGTAGTTTACTCTTTCAAACGTTACAATGCCATTGGATAACGTTCCTTCTCCAACTATTCGACCACCTTGATTTCCCGCAAATCCCACATAACCTCCATTAAACCCACGAACATCATACAGTAGGGTTTTCTTCCCCGTCATGTGCCGAGAAGCTCCACTCTCCATAATCCATCGTGAAACGGATCTTGGAAGCTCCTGCACATATCACAAACACTTAGTGAGATTTTGATGCCACCCAAGCCTCTTTGGACTCAGGTAACTTGACATTAAGGTGAGTTTTTGCAATGTAAAATGGCGGAAAATTCTTGTCGTTCATCCTTAAATTCTCCTCAGACCCAATCCCAACCTTTTTGTATAAAAAGAAATCATTTTGAGAAGGTTGACCAGATGATTGGTCTTTCTTTGGTACATTCTTCTTTTCAGAAATTTTAGCCTCTTGTGATTCAAGTTTCTCATAGTAATCCAAAGGTACATGCATCTTCTTAGTTAAAGATGATGATTTTTCAGTCTCAGAAACCTTTGGTTTTGGAGTACTTGAATTCTTTTCAACAACTTTTGGTTTCCATGTTTGTTGAGACAAAGCAACCCGTTTGTAAAATTTGTCAGTTTTAGTTACCACATTCTTTACGGGTTCAGTTTTGACTTTTGCGTTCTCATTTTTCAAAATTTTCTCAACAACCATCGGAGCTTTTCCTTTTGGATCAACTTTCTTTTTCTGTCTTTCAACAACTTCAGTCTTAGGCTTCAAGTTGGTACACTTTCATGCAATATGTCCAACTTGATTGCATTTGAAGCATGTTCGGGTGTCAACTACCCGACTTGTGCCTTCAAACTGAGGCTGTGGGGCCTTCTTCTCAAAGAACTCTTTGTTTGATTTTGAAAAAAATTTAGATTCTTCATCAGAAAGTGAATTCGAACTTGAAACAAACACTTTCTTCTCTACAAACTTCTTTTTCTGAACATTCCTTCTTTGATAATTTTTACCACCCTGATATCCACCCGACCATTTGTTTTGATTGTTATTATAAAAACGCGGTGGAACAACAGGTTTCTTGTAGTAAGCTTTATCTTTTTCAAAATTCATTTGCCTCTTCGTCTGATTTAAACTTTTTACTTCAGACAGATCAATTTCAATCAATTTGAAAACTTTTGTCAATTTAGCAACATTAACATTCTCCAGTGGAAAATAAGAATCCGAATACAATTTATCCGATCCCGACATCTTGTACATGACAAGAGTAGATTCTTCATTTAAGTTGTTTTTGGATTTTGGTTTCGGAATGTATTTGTCCAGAAAACACTCATCATCATCAGCTGAATCACTATCAGACTTCAAAACACTTTCAGCCATGTCTTTCACAATCTCAGTTTGAACACTATCATCAAATGAAGAAAATGTAACATCAATTGACTCTGGAAGTTTTTTTTCATTTGTTTCATCTTCATCATTAACCAACCCGGATTTTTTGTTTGAAAAATTGTTGAGCACCGGTGGTGGAACCTGATGAAACCCAACCCCGGTTCCATCCGAGTAAACATCTTCGCCTGCTTTGTTTTTCCCGATGGGTTTGGGAACAATGTGTTGCAAAACAAAGCTTGCGGAGTTGTAACTGGTTAATTTCAGATTGATGCGTTCATTCTCAATCTTAGCTTCTTCAAACTGAAGCTTCAACTTAGCAATCTCATCCAGTTGTTGATTGATTTGCTCTTCTTTAACTCTCAAAACTCCGGTTAAATGCACATTTTCTTTATTGGTTTTACTGTTTCTTTCATCAGAATCCTTTACAGTTCGTTTCAATTTCTCAAAATTTTCTGAAATTTGACGATTTTCAAGAATCAATTTTTCGTTTTCTTTCTTAATTCTTTCTACTTCAATTTTATCATTGTCAATTTTCTCAGTTAAATTTTTAACATGATCATTTGAAGCTTTTAGCATTTTGTCACGATCAAGAATCTGATCTTCAACTTTTCTGACTCTTGTTGTCAGATCATCAACATTCTTACCACTGAGGTAAGTGAGTGTACTACAAACCTTGCAGTTTTTGATGCAATTTTTGCAGTCACTATCACCTTTGACTTTCTTACCTGACTCACTTGTAGAATCATTTGAACTGACCTTGCTTTTAGACTCAGTCTCGGACTTAGAGTCTACCTCAAGTTCTTTAGCAGCAAGCACTTTGTCAGCCATCTTCATCAAGTTTTCAGCGGTCAACTCTTGTGAAGTATCAATAATCCCATCATCAATCTTCTTTGGCTACTGCTCTTTCTCTTTCTGTTTTTCTTTCTCTTCTTCACCTCCCCACCATTCTCTCTGTCTGGCTTCTTCTTCTTCAGCAAATTGCTCAATGAGAGCTTCAATACTAAGAGTCTTTGGATTAATAGCAATGTTCCCTTCAGGATCAAAGTAACATTCTCTATTAGCATCCCATCTCTTCGCCTTCTTAGCTTCACTGAATGTACGAGAAAGTCTGATCATCCTGAATTGAGCTTTCTGCTTTCTGGCTATGTATTTTTCTTCTTCATCTCTGGTGTCTTTGAAAGGAACAATTTTTGTTGCTGCAAAAACATAACCTACTGCATCTTCCTCTGGCAGTATATCACTCCAATCAAAGCCTTCGTCATCATGAATAACAGTAAGAGCTCTATATTTTTCTTTTGGAGTATCCTCAAGCTGCTTCATTCTGGGAGGTTCGGCCTTGTTCTGATGATAAATGGCTATCTTGTATTAATCTTCTCTGAACGGATTTGCAGTATCATCAGCAGGTGCGTTTCGACATTCGCGCTTGAAATGTCCCTTTTGTTTACACCTGAAGCACGTGACTTTTGATTTGTTAAAGCCAAGTTTTGTGGATGGCCCACCGATAGAATGTCTCCCAGTAATTTCCATAAAACGTTGCGCTCTACGGACTACACTGGCCATACACCATCCGATATCGATCAATTCTATCTCTTTAGGATCTATCTGATCATAATCCTCCTTAGTCAGTTTGGTGTTTCCAATCTTGCCTGCCACGAGGCTCTCGTACGATTCTAAGACAGACGCTAAGAACACCATCTGTTGTTTTGCTGACTCTTCGCTGAAATTTTGAGCATTTTTCAGATCCACAGCAATATTACATTGGAACAGATTCTTTGATGTAGATTGACTTGAAGTTGTTGAAGAAGATCCACTGTGAAAACCACTGTGAGGAGTTTCTTGATTCATAGAATTTGAATTCTCTGCAGAAAATGATGTTCTAGGAGACCCAGTCTTTGGTATATTTCCTCTGTAATACAGCTCCACATTCTGCTGATAAGCTGAGTTGTTGACTTTGGATTTCTTGATCTCCAACTCATGGCTTTCTAGTCTTTCAATGAGCAGATCCACTGTCAACTTATCTGACTCGATTGTGTTTTTCAACATCAGGGCAAAGTATTGACAATCTTATTCATTTGGCAGCGAGTCAAACAATTTGTCAACCAACTCCTCTTGAGTGTATGTGACGTTGTATCTTGCCAGCTCCATCTTCAGATGCCCAAATCTTTCGATCATCTTAGAAACATATTCATTTTTCATACATCCATATAAATCAAACTCTTTTCTCAACAATTTCTTTTTGTTTTTAACTTTTTCTGCAGTACCTACGCATTTTACTCTCAATTTCTCCCAAAGATCTGTCGAATTTTTATACTCGATCAATGAAATTATATCATCTCTAACTGACTGATGAATCAAAGCTATGCACTTTTGCTCAGCAACAAATCTGCCTATCTCATCATTATCTTCCAAATTTTCACAATCCGGTCTTTCATTTTTGAAACCATTCTTTAAGCTCTGCCAGCTTTGATATGCAAACGCCTTAAGCCACTCCTCAAATCTTGTAGCACACCGGTTGTAATCTTCGATCGCCATCAGTTTAGGAGGTTTGTTGTACGTTCCGTAAGCACTCTCTACACTCATCGTGTCGGAAAGAATCTTCTTTGCACTTGATGATGGTGTAGTTTCATTCGTATTCTTTGATGTATCATCTCCCAAACCACCAGTATAAGCAAACACATCACAAAATTGATTCATGAACAGATCATCCATTTTCAAGTACCTGAAACAATTAACAAACACTTAGAAAAATTTTTGAATTTTGAAAAATAGCTTTCAAATGGAATTAGTTCACACGAAATTGTGAACTTCAAACGAGATTACAACTTTCAAACGAGATAACTTTTGAACGAAATTAGCCTTTTAACACTTCAAACGAAATTATCGAATGATATCTAATTCCGTGCGGAATTAGATTGACTTCAAACGAAATTATACACCTTGAAACAAAATTACCAAACGGGATCTAATTCCGTGTGGAATTAGTTCAAGTTCAAGCGAGATTAAGTTTATGTCAAGTGGAATTAGTCACAAAGTATAATTCCGTGCGAAATTACACCAGAATTTTTCAAGCGAAATTATTTGTTCGTTCAAGCGAAATTAACTCTTAGGCCCATTTTTGTCACTTTTACTTCGAATTTTGATCTAAACCTTTCAAGGGTTTGTTAAAAGTGTATTTCGCTTATGATATATGAAAATCAAGCCATTTTGTCCGTTAAATTTTGTTTAAATCAGAAAAGAATGAGTAGAAGTGAGAGAAGCGGCTGAAATCAAGCTGAATTGGTATGAACTCCTCGTCTTGAGCTCTGATACCACTTATTGGATCGTCGTGTGACCCTAACGAGTCAATCTGAGTAGTTCATCATCATATACAAAGGCGGAATCAATGTAAATGATGTCAACACAGCTTGTTCCTTTCTAATTATCTTCTTATTGATTTCCTCTGAGCAAAAATACAAACAATTCTGATAAAAATTTGGCAGCACCTCAGCTCTCACACTGTAATTCCGTTCCAAATGAATCAGGGCCATCAGGTATTTATAGAGTCAGTAATTCCGCTTGAAGTAAACTCAAACGAAATCACAGGTTCATGCGGAATTACTTAATTCCGTACGGAATTAGTAATTCCGTGTGAATCTCCTAATTCCGTTTGAAACATCACACTACCATTTCAAGCGGAATTACCTAAAAACCTAATTTCTTGATTTCCGTGCCCTGATCTATACAACACAATACAAGACTTAATAAAGACAAAGTTAACAGACATCAGTGCACCAACAAGTTGGGCCCGAGATACATTGGACCATTCGAAATTACTAAATGTGTCAGTTCCGTAGTTTATAGACTTAGGAGCTGTTTGTTTTTTCAGAGGTAAAACATCTGCAGTCTGCGGACCACATCTGCAGACATCTATGGCAGAAGAGGTGAACCAAACCTCCACAGTCTGCAGAAAGAAGTTCGTTTGTTTTACCTCTTCAACAGCTTTCTCTCTCAACCCTTTAGACAACCTCAACGCCTTGATATCCGCCTGCACTTCACTCAATTCTTGATGCTTATCTACACAAACACCAAACAAATCAACAAAAACCCTTCAGCTACTGGTGGCGTCGTTTATATTACATCAGAAATGAATAAACATTCTTCACAAAAATACAAACCCAGATGAGAAATTACAGAAACAAGTCATATAAAACTGAAAGTAAACACAATCAAGAACATACCAGATTGTACAAGATGGATCCTTTGCACTAGAAACCCTAGCTTCGTACATTACCGCCGCTGTAGTCTTCACCGTCGCCGGAAACCTCCTCCATTACTCGGATCTGAGCTCAATCGCGCATCAATAGTTGGAAATCGAACGTTTTGTTAACCGCTAGGGTTTAGGAAACGTAGAGAGAGTGTAGGAGATGTGTATGTGTGTGTATAGATATAGATTGAGAAAGAGACAGCAGGTGTTAGAGGCAGCAGGGCGGCAAGGTGGAGGTGTCGGAGGAGGTGGAGGTGTCGAAGGAAGTGGAGATGGTGGTGGTGCAGGTGGTGGCGGAGGTGGAAGGGGTGGCGAAGGAGGTGAGGTGCATCTAGAGGGGAGATGGGTGATAGGGTTTTGAGTGTTTTGAAAGAGGGAGGAATTTGGAAGAGGACTGAAGATGTTAGGACATGTCTGTGCGAGGAAGTGGTGGGGAAGAGGTTTTTTAATGAAATTTCTTCCAAAAAACAAACTGGCTGCAGACCCCTACGTCTGCGCATGGTCTGTGTGGAGAAGACAAAAGAGGTTATGAAGTACTTTTCCTAAAAAACAATCACCACCTTAAGCTACTTGAGGAACTCAGTGGAATTCACGTTGTGTTCCACATATGTAATTTAAAGAAATGTCTAGCTGATGAGTCGCTAGCTATATCGCACCATGATGTGCAAATTGATGAAAACCTGAGTTTCAATGAGAAACTGGTTTTGATCGAGGATGCACTGGTTAAAAAGCTCCGATAGAAAATGATCCCCATCATGAAAGTCAAACGGCATTCCCGTCATGTCTAGAATATACATGGGAGGTTGAGTCCAATATGAGACAAAAGTACCCCTATCGTTTTGAATAAAATCTCGAGGATGAGATTTCTTTTAAGGGGGTGAGGATGTAACACCTCATAAATTTGTATCGAATAAAATGGCAACACATGTCCAATCAACTCTCAAATATGCCAAGTTATTTGGACGAGAGGGACTAAATGTATAAAATAGTGGAAGATTGGATATGGAGGGACTTTTGTGTCAACATGCCAAAATTTTGGCCTGTGAGTGACCCTTATGGACCGTAAGGCTTATACCTTACGGACCGTAAAGCATTTAATTATATTGTAACTGAAAGTCCCTTACGGACCGCAAGACCTGATTATTATGGTCCGTAAGGGGTTGCAGCTGGCAGTTTCTGGCAGACTGCCATGGCAACTTGCATGCCATGCCACTTATGTCGCGAAATGCCATTCTCTTCCTAGTTCAAACACATCATAGGACACTTGTTAAAACGTATAAGTAGGAGTGATCTTGCACCATTTTTCCTTGCTCATTCACAATTATCATTCTCTATCACTCTTGGAGATTGCTTCTGATCTATAGAGGCCTCCTACTAAGTTCCTTATTCACCTAGGACACTTGTAAGTGTTCTTTCATAACTCTTTTCTTTTCTAGGCTAAGTAATTAGCCGAAAGTCAAGCAAATTAACTTTTGCTTTTACTTTCAGTTATGACCATTATGGTCAAGCCATTGTTTGAATAGAACATGGCTACGTGATCGTAATATGGTAGGTGATGATCTCCTATGAGGGCACCTCCTGAAGATCACGTAAATTGGTCAAATGACGGGTCAAACTTATATTAAAATAAAGTCAAAACGCAGAATTTTGGAAAATGTATAAAATGAACTTATAAACATTTAATCACCTATTCTTGACATTATATCAGTTGGTAAAACATATTAGAACATGTTAAAGCATGTTCAACCCGTCATTTCCTGCTTATAGTCCGGTTTGCAACCGAAAGTCAAGCAGTTTGACTTCTGCTTTGACTTTTGATTCTGATCCTATTTAGCTAAGTTAGCTACTAATTTGAAGTTGTATTATGATCATACTAATGTATGGAATAACTCTTTGAGGTTATACCATTTGATCATAATCAATTGTGGGGTTTTATGCAAGTTCATGTATTATGCCTTAAAAATACCAAAAACGGCCTTTTGAGCATAAAATTGTTTTAAACCATAATGAACTTATAATTTGTAATACCTACTGATGTGGTAACATGTTAAACATGTTTTGGCATGATGAACTTGACATTGACTCATCTGATCGCCCGATACCGCCTATGCGCGTACGATTGACTTATATATCTTAGTTTATATAAGTTAATCTAATTGGGTCAAATTCCTTCAAACTCATTTATAATAAGAATGTATTATTGTTTGCCCATATTATACAAGTCATAGTACTTGTGAGAGTTCAAACCACATTTTAGCCGGCCACCGCTTAATCTAACGAACCGTATTTTTTTATATTAGTTAACTGGTCCAAGTCTATGACTTGAATAAAGACATGTTAACATTCTAATGGATAATAATTCCATTCATTCCAGACTAAGGGCATCTAGAAAATTGCAACCTTACTTGTTGTTTTGTTTGAATGGTTGTGCTTATATATTATCTTTGGATTATAAAGATTTAAGCCAGGTAAATACTCTTAACCTATTTTCCCTATACTAGCTTGGGATACGGTAAATTATTACCGCTTGGTTGGGTATGGGATCAATGACAGATTGTGTCCAAAATCCAAATAACCCGTTTTAATTCGTATTGCTTGATAACTTAAAGATTGGGGGTTAATGCGGCCATGTCCTGGATATCCTTGGCTCATTTAATTGCAAATGGCCACGACCTAAGCACAGGGTGTAGGCATTAACCTGACAGATGCAAATGCTATGATAAAATATTTTCTTACCATTTTATGGGGATACCCTTTCACGGTTTAAAGTGGTGTGTCGGTTAATCATGTCTCGGAGTTTAGTTCCGGGGCCCATATGTATTCACAAGCATGTAATACTGATAACAAGAGATATAGTTTGTCCCAAGTTATTTATAAAAATTGATATACTTATGGTATATAAAATCATTTTTGAAATATTTTCAAAATGTGTCGGTTATTTGTATTTACTAGTGTAAACTGACGTATCTTCAAAAGACTAAGCGTAGGTTGCAAAGTATATAAATAGGCTAGAAGCTGCCCGGTAATTACTTAGTGGAATTTGAAACTCCATGCAAGAAGTCTAGTCATCTTATATATAATCATTTGTTATCCGATCCGCCTGTGGATCTTTTATACACTTTGGTCTGTATATCATTTTTTAACTTTGGACAATTGTAATTTGTAATGATTATTTTATACTCCCAAGACTGCTGTTGTATTATTGTGAACATCTGTATCAATTTGTCACGTATAAATCCCAAGTCCAGGCCCACCGGGAAATCACGGTGTGGCAATTCTAGTCAAGATACAAATGATTTTCCAACGTTCTCTAAAATGTTTGCACACGAAGCTGATGATATAGTGTTGAGAAAGATACAGGATAGAATAAAAGATGGTGATTCTCGAAGGTTAAATCAAGATGAAATCAAGATTGCTCGAAAGAAATGGTTTAAGTATATGCCAGCTGAACACAACTTTAGAAGACAGTTGGCTTTCTTTACAAGAAATCAGGATATTTCATTTGGTGATATTATCAGTTGGGGCTGGATTCCGGAGCTGAATGTTTTTGTAACTAAAAGGGAATACGGGGTTCAGTACTTCAGATATTTGGTTGATATAATGTGACATCTGTGCCTCTACGACCATCATACAAATACAAAATCAATGAAATCTTGTGTTTCATACTTGGGATTTGTATAAATACGTGTATCATTCGCACATATCAATTCTTATTCAATTTCGAGCTTTAAATCGCTTTCTGGAAAGTTATACGCGAACTGATGCGTAAACGTAATCAGTTTAATGCGAAAAACACTCCAGAACAGTGACATAGTCTTAACATACCATAAATAACCTTTACATATGTCACACCCCCAAAATCCACCATGCGGAGTACCACCGCTTGGAGGCGTGACATGACCAGGATCGAGCCACCAATTATATTGAACAACTTAATTAAGTAAATAAAACCAACCACAATACGATTGGTGACCAAAAAAAGGTAACCAACTTTAAGTTAACAGCGGAAGCAAAAAACGTGAAACCAAAAACATAAGTTCCATAGTTCATAAGTTCAAAGTCCAAAACGTAGGTTTAATAAGTTCATAAGGATTAAATGTTTAGCAAGGGACATAACAGTCCATATCCCACAACGACCTCCTCCTCGTGCAAGCTCCATAAGCATCTAACGACCTGTAAGGCATGTAACAACGAGTCAACAACAAAGTTGAGTGAGTTCACGGTTGGTTGTTTAGTTTTAAGTTATTTCCGAAAACATGGTTTGTCTTTCGTTGGCTTAATTGTCATGGGGGTTACCCCATGTTGGTGCATGCGTCTGTCGACTTCGTCTTGTATCGAGTCTTACTTTAGTATTGTATTAAGAATGTTAGAGGTTTTAAGGTTAGTTTATAGTATTTAGCTTGAATGAAGAGGTTTCCTTTGAAAGTGACACATGACAGTTTCAAGCTAAACCTACAAGAGAGGTTTCCCTTGAAAGTGGAGTGTGACAGT
>JARYGA010026684.1:0-65142 GCA_030545235.1 Helianthus tuberosus | reverse complement strand
CCATTAGAATACAAATCAAAAGAAGAAGGACTGAAATAGACAAGTTACAAAAGTTGATTTAATAAAAGAATTTTTAAAACACAGAACACACACTTGTGTGTGTGCTCTGGTGCGACCAGGAGAAGGGGAGAAAAACACCAAACCCTAATCTTCATCAAAAGATCAAATTGAAGCTTAATAAGGAGTCTAAATTCATGCATGAAACCATAATTGTGGTCCCTAAATCAAGAGGATCATAAGGTATGTTGAAATTTTGTATTTAGTGGTGTTATGATGTTTGGTGAAATTCTTGTTTTAGCAATTCTTGCATAAATTGTAAGAATCAAAGTGAAATAGGGCTAGTTTAACTACTTAGAATCATCATACTTAATTAATCTATGAAGTGATTACTTGAACAATGTGTTAGGATTCAATAGCACATGTATGTGTATATGGGTTTTAGTAAAATCATGAGAGACAAGAGAAATGATGATTTAATTGATACAAGTGATAATCGATAAGTTGAAAATTTATGATACATTGGTCATGTTGCGAATGTGAATGTAATAAAATAAGAACATGTGGATAAATGTTGTTTTCTTGTTGAGCATAAGAAATAACACAAAATCCATGCTTCCAAGGTGTTTGATGAATTGCCTAAATGAAGATGTATTGCTATATAGCGTAGAATAAATTAGAAAAGAATCATATGAAATGGTTCTTAATAAGATTGGCAATTTGTTAAGTTAATCGGGTTGTTTGATATAGGCGACTCGAAGGAAAAGTTGGGAGATCAATCCGGAAGTGATACTCGGCTTAAGGGAAAGCTCTAAGGTATGTAACCTTGGTTCCGTTACATTATGCTTTGATATTGAATGTAGTTAGTAACTTGAATTAGTGATATAAGAGAAAGTAGTATATTGTAGAAGTGATGAAGTTCACTAGATAATCAAAACGGGTCAAAAGATTTGTTAAAGTATGTTTGGTTTGTCATTAAAATAGTGGATTCCATTAGACAACCAAACGGGTCAAACAAGGGTTAAATTGGTAGTATAGAAGTGACTTGAATGTCACTCGATAATTGTGCATTATGAAAGCATAAAGCCATGGATTAGTAATGATACGCCGCAATTCACACGCCCGGGGAATGGGTAAATACGTCTAGAAATCATAATTGATAAATAGTGAAAAATATAACACTCGACTAAACGGGTCGAATAAATATAACAAGAACTTATAGGTTTTCAGCCCGTAAACCGGAGTTTTCAGCAAATAAAGATAATAAACATGTTTGTATTTAAATTACAGATTTATAGAATGAAAGTTATGAACGTTTTAAGTTGATTTTTGGTAAAAATATGGAGCTGGGAATATGCAGCAACAAACTAGCCAAGCTGCTGTCGAAAATAGGGTGTCGCGTCGCGCGACACCAACCCCTTATCACCGTCGCGTAACGCGACCTTGGTCGCAGCCCGCGAAAGAATTAAGCGACCTCGGTCGCGGCCCGCGAAGGCCTTAATTGCTGCATTTTGTTTGAATTTTGCTATTTTGACTCATGAAACTTGTTTCAATGCATTTTTAAGTTATCAAAACTAATTTTTTTAGTTGGTTTGAATTCAGGTGATAGTAGTAACGGTTCAGATGAAGATCAAGCAAGCACCAACAACCGAACACTCATCTTTTGAAGCTTCCGCTATGATCTATTTTGTTTTAGTTTATATGAATACTTAATACTTCGTTTTGAATGTTTTAAACTAGTCGGGAAGTCGACTTGAATACTTTAATCATGTAGGTTTATTATGTTAATAAGTTTTTGTAAAGACGCATTTTTGTATAAAATGTGTTGTTTAATATTAAAATTTGTGATTTATTGAGACGGGTCTTACAAGTTGGTAATCAGAGCCCAAGGTTGTTAACAAAGTGTGTTCGGTTCGAAGCTTGATCAAAACATCCGGTAAGAATTTATTTGAAGTAAATTCCAATTTGAAAGATTTGAAAGGATAATTATTTAAAGCGTATGGGAGGAGTATAATAATATACTTGAATTCGGAAAATGCACTAAGCATGAACGATTTAGGCAAGTTCAAACTTGACCAAATCGAAGTAGAAAAGACATATTGAGCTAGAAACAAATGAGATGATAAATTCCCATAGATAAATATGAAAATAATGAAACGAGATGTTTACCGATTTGTTGTAAATATTTCAGTGAAATGATGTCGGGAGGAAGCGGGGACGACACAGTTCCGCTAATCACTGAAGAGATAAAGGATTAGATTTCCGAGGAGGTCGGAAAAGCTTTTGAAGCCAACTTACCGGGATTTATGGAAAGGCTTCAAACTTTAATGCTCACAACCGTTGAAGAACGAGTTAATGAATTAAAGGAAGACCTCATCAATGAAAGAGATAGGATTAAAGAAAAGAGGGGATGCTCATACAATAAATCCGTAGCTTGTAAACCCCCAATTTTCAATGGAGAAGTAGATCCAATCGCTTATCAAAGATGGTTAAGTGACATCTGAACGAACTCATTGCGATGCAAATGATTATGTGATTTATGGGACAGGCCAACTAAGAGGCCAGGAAAAGGATTGGTGGGATAACTACAAAAAGGAGCTAGGAGTTGAAGCTACCCAAGCCATGACTTGGGAAGGATTTAAGGAACCATTCCTTAAACATCACAACCCAAGAGCTGTGATTAACAAGATAAAGGAGGAGTTCATGCATTTAAGGCAAAAGGGGAATCAATTGATAAGATCACAGGGATATTCCTCGATAAGCTAAAATTCAGCGATGAATTGGTAATGACTGAAGAACAAAAGGTATATCACTACCATAACTTGCTGAGTGTAGAATATCGAGAATTCATGACTCCCTCGAATTACAAAAACCTCACGGAGATTATTAATGCTGCTCGAGAACATGAAATTGAATTGAAGAAACAAGTTTAAAGGGGTGAAAGGAGGGATCTTGACACGAATCCGAGTCCGGCAAAGATGCAAAAGGCTGCCGAATCTTCAAAGAAGAAGAATACAAAAAGAGGATCGCTTGGGTGTAAAATTTGTGGTCATGCTCATCGGGGTGAATGCCACTTTAAAAAAAAACCATGTGCGATATGCGGAAAAATGGGGCATGCGGCATCGATATGTCCGGGGAAGGTGTCGGTATGTTACAAGTGTTACCAACCGGGTCACAAGAAATCCGAATGCCCAGAGTTGGTAGAAAAGAAAGAAACTACCAACACGAAACCGGAAAATCCAAAGGCGAAGGCAAGATCCTTTAATCTAACCGCAACAGAAGCAAAGGTCGAACCCGATGTGGTCACATGTACTTTTGCTGTAAATTTAATTCCCGTGCATATTTTGTTTGATACGGGTGCGAATAGATCGTTTATCTCACATGAGATTATTCAATACCCATCGTTTGTGTTGACTAAATTACCTGTGGCCTTAGAGGTAGAAGTAAGTAATAATAAAACTTTTATTGTATGTGATGTATGTTGGGATTGCAAATTGAGCATCGATGATGAAGACTACTTCGTTGACTTGATACCTATGGCTATGGGAGAGTTCCAAGTGGTAATTGGAATGGATTGTCTGCCCGTTATCACGCTAATGTGATTTGCTTCCGGAAAGAGATACAGTTAATATCCCCGAGCGAAAAACATGTTACCATTTTCGGGGAGAAGAACGATAACCTTGTAATATGCTCGGTTATGCAGGCCTAGAGACTCGTGTAACATGGGTGTAAAGCGTATCTTACCTATGTACGAGATACATAAAAAGAACTCCCAAAGATTAAAGAAGTACCTGTTGTACGAGAATTTGAAGATGTATTCCCGGAGGAATTACCAGGGATGCCACCTGAATGTGAGGTAGAGTTTGGGATTGAACTAGTCCCAGGCGCGAAACCAGTGGCTAAGTCCCCATATAGGTTAGCACCGTCGGAACTTCAAGAATTACTGTCACAACTACAAGAGCTACTTGACAAAGGATTTATTCGACCCAACGTGTCCCCTTGGGGTGCGCCGATGTTATTTGTGAAGAAAAAGGATGGAAGCATGCGTATGTGTATCGATTACCGGGAGTTAAACAAACTCACGGTAAAGAATCGATACCCGCTTCCAAGAATTGATGATTTATTCAATCAACTACAAGGTGCAAAATGGTTTTCAATTATCGACCTGAGGTTGGGGTACCATCAGTTGCGGGTAAAGGAAGAAGATATACCAAAGACGGCGTTTCGCACGCGATATGGGCACTACGAATTCCTTGTAATGTCCTTCGGGCTAACTAATGCACCTGTAGCATTCATGGATCTTATGAATCGGGTTTGCAAGCCGATGTTGGATAAATCAGTAATAGTATTCATAGACGATATTCTCGTGTATTTGAAGGGTGAGACGGAACATGCTCAACACTTGTAAAAAGTATTGGAAACTCTTAGACAATAAAAACTCTATGCAAAATTCTCAAAGTGCACCTTTTGGCTTCGAGAGGTACAGTTCCTCGGGCATGTCATAAGCGCCGATGGAATACATGTAGATCCGGCTAAAATTGAAGCAGTGACAAAATGGAATCCTCCTAACAACCCCTCAGAAATTCAAAGCTTTTTGGGGCTTGCAGGGTATTACAGGCGATTCATTCAAGATTTTTCCAAAATAGCGTCGCCATTAACCTAATTGACCCGTAAGGACGAAAAGTTTGTCTGGGGCAATGAACAAGAAAGGGCATTCCAAATGCTCAAGGAAAAATTGACTAGTGCTCCGGTGTTGACCCTACCGGAAGGCACCGATGACATGGTAGTGTACTCGGATGCATCACACCAAGGTCTTGGGTGTGTACTCATGCAAAGTGGTAGAGTGATTGCCTATGCTTCGAGACAACTGAATATTCATGAAAAGAATTATCCTACACACAACCTCGACTTAGCAGCAATGGTTTTTGCCTTGAAAATTTGGAGGCGTTATTTATACGGAGTGAAGTGCACTATATTTACAGATCATAAGAGCTTGAAATACTTCTTCGATCAGAAGGATTTAAATATGAGGCAAAGACGGTGGCTTGAGACGGTAAAGGATTATGATTGCGAAATTCATTATCATCCGAGAAAGGCCAATGTAGTAGCGAACGCATTAAGCCGAAAGGAGGAATTCACACCTATACGAGTGCAATCAATGTAACTCGTAATAACTTCGAGCCTACTCGAAAAGATTCGAGAAGCGCAAATCGAGGCAATGAATGAGGTAAATTGGAGAAAAGAATGGGTAAAGGGTGAAGTGAAAAATATAATTGATGGCGACAACTGATTGAAATCCCGATTTGGTAGAATATGGGTTCCGAACACGTGCGGTGTTAAGGACTTATTACTTAACGAAGCTCACAAATCACGTTATTCGATTCACCTGGGGGCGACCAAGATGTACAAAGATTCGAAACAAAATTATTGGTGGCCTGGTATGAAAAGAGATGTGGCAAAATATGTTGAAAAATGCTTAACTTGTTTACAAGTTAAAGCGGAACACCAAAAACCCTATGGCAAGCTTCAGCCTTTAGACATACCCGTTTGGAAATGGAAAAATATTACTATGGACATGTTGACCAAACTACCGAGAACGGCACAGGGTTTTGATGCCATTTGGGTAGTCGTAGATAGATTGACCAAAAGTGCTCACTTCATCCCAATCCGTGAGACCTATACTTCTGAAAAGATGTCGGAGGTATATACAAACGAAGTTGTAGCATGCCACGAAGTGCCGGTATCAATCGTGTCCGATAGAGATACACGGTTCACTTCAAACTTTTGGCGCGACTTCCAAGAACAGATGGGTACGAAGCTGCTAATTAGTACGGCATACCACCCTCAAACTGATGGGCAAAGTGAACGAACGATTCAAACATTAGAAGACATGCTTCGGGCATGTATTATTAACTTTGGTGGTAGCTGGGACGCCTATTTACCATTAGTAGAATTCTCTTATAACAACAGCTATCATTCGAGTATCAGAATGGCACCGTATGAGATGCTTTATGGCAGGAAGTGTCGAACCCCGGTGTGTTGGGGTGAAGTGGGTCCGAGAGAACTCGCCCACAAAGATGTGATCAGGGCCACAAACGAAAAGATTGACACAGTACGAGCTCATTTGAAAGCAGCGCAAGACCGACAGAAGTCTTACGCGGATAAAAGGCGAAAACCTATCGAGTTTCAAATCGGTGATAAAGTAATGCTCAAGGTATCCCCGTGGAAAGGGGTTATTCGATTCAGGAAAAGGGGGAAGTTGAGCCCGCGGTTTATTGGACCTTTCAAAATTATTGATCGAGTGGGAAAGGTAGCATACCGTTTGGAACTACCTGATGAATTGAATGGTATACATAGCACATTTCATGTCTCGCACCTTCGCAAATGCCTAGCGGATGAAACAGGTTATGTGCCGATTGACGTATCGAAGTTAATGACAAACTTAGCTACATAGCCAAACCAATCGAAATCCTTGACCGAAAGATCAAAGGATTGAGGAACAAAGAGATAGATAAAGTGAAGGTTAAATGGGAGCATCGAAAGGGATTGGACACCACTTGGGAGTCCGAGGAAGAAATGCGACGACTCTACCCTTCACTATTTGGTACGTATTCAAGTTTCGGGGACGAAACTCCCATAAGGGGGGTGGACTTGTAACACCCCAAAAATGTTAAATATATATAAATATGTGCATATGTATATTTAACACCCCTAGAAATAGGAAGTGATTAGTATTTATATTTACCATAATTGGTAACTAATAAAATCCATAGGGACTAATAGAATGTAACTTGGTTAAGTATTTGCTAATTTACAAGTATAACTAGCAACTAAATGCCATTAGAATACAAATCAAAAGAAGAGGGACTGAAATAGACAAGTTACAAAAGTTTATTTAATAAAAGAATTTTTAAAACACAGAACACACACTTGTGTGTGTGCTCTGGTGCGACCAGGAGAAGGGGAGAAAAACACCAAACCCTAATCTTCATCAAAAGATCAAATTGAAGCTTAATAAGGAGTCTAAATTCATGCATGAAACCATAATTGTGATCCTCAAATCAAGAGGATCATAAGGTATGCTGAAATTTTGTATTTAATGGTGTTATGATGTTTGGTGAAATTCTTGTTTTAGCAATTCTTGCATAAATTGTAAGAATCAAAGTGAAATAGGGCTAGTTTAACTACTTAGAATCATCATACTTGATTAATCTATGAAGTGATTACTTGAATAATGTGTTAGGATTCAATAGCACATGTATGTGTATATGGGTTTTAGTAAAATCACGAGAAACAAGAGGAATGATGATTTAATTGATACAAGTGATAATCGATAAGTTGAAAATTTATGATACATTGGTCATGTTGCGAATGTGAATGTAATAAAATAAGAACATGTGGATAAATATTGTTTTCTTGTTGAGCATAAGAAATAACACAAAATCCATGCTTCCAAGGTGTTTGATGAATTGCCTAAATGAAGATGTATTGCTATATAGCGTAGAATAAATTAGAAAAGAATCATATGAAATGGTTCTTAATAAGATTGGCAATTTGTTAAAATAATCGGGTTGTTTGATATAGGCGACTCGAAGGAAAAGTTGGGAGATCAACCCGGAAGTGATACTCGGCTCAAGGGAAAGCTCTAAGGTAAGTAACCTTGGTTCCGTTACATTATGCTTTGATATTGAATGTAGTTAGTAACTTGAATTAGTGATATAAGAGAAAGTAGTATATTGTAGAAGTGATGAAGTTCACTAGATAATCAAAACGGGTCAAAAGATTTGTTAAAGTATGTTTGGTTTGTCATTAAAATGGTGGATTCCATTAGACAACCAAACAGGTGAAACAAGGGTTAAATTGGTAGTATAGAAGTGACTTGAATGTCACTCGATAATTGTTCATTATGAAAGCATAAAGCCATGGATTGGTAATGATGTGTTGAAGTTCACAAGCCCGGGGAATGGGTAAATACGTCTAGAAATCATAATTGATAAATAGTGAAAAATATAACACTCGACTAAACGGGTCGAATAAATATAAAAGGAACTTATAGGCTTTCAGCCCATAAATCAGAGTTTTCAGCAAATAAAGATAATAAACGTGTTTGTATTTAAATTACGGACGCGTAGGAAAAATAATCACGCAAAACAGATTTGTAGAACGAAAGTTATGAACGTTTTAAGTTGATTTTTGGTAAAAATACGGAGCTTGGAATATGCAGTAACAAACTAGCCAAGCTGCTGTCGAAAACGGGGTATCGGGTCACGCGATACCAACTCCTCATCACCGTCGCGTAACGCGACCTTGGTCGCGGCCCGCGACAGAATTAAGCGACCTCGGTCGCTGCCCACGAGGGACTTAATTGCTGCATTTTGTTTGAGATTTGTTGTTTTGACTCATGAAACTTGTTGCAATGCATTTTTAAGTTATCAAAACTAATTTTTTTTAGTTGGTTTGAATTCAGGTGATAGTAGTAACGGTTCAGATGAAGATCAAGCAAGCACCAACAAGCGAACACTCATCTTTTGAAGCTTCCGCTATGATCTATTTTGTTTGAGTTTATGTGAATACTTAATACTTCGTTTTGAATGTTTTAAACTAGTCGGGAAGTCGACTTGAATACTTTAATCATGTAGGTTTATTATCTTAAAAAGTTTTTGTAAAGACGCAATTTTGTATAAAATGTGTTGTTTCATATTAAAATATGTGATTTATTGAGACGGGTCTTACATTGGAACATGATAAATACACACATTTGTACTTATAACATGTTAGGTTATACATTGAATATGTTAAATACTTAACATACAACATAAATATGTAGATCCCAATATCAATCCGGATCACAGTGGTTGATTGTTTTAGTCCAAAACACCTATTGATCAAGTGTTTGTACTATGAAAAAGTTAAGAAGAATCAAGAATGAAAATGAAGCTAATGGTATGATGAATACAACAAGTGTTGTATTGAATCCAAACAAGAAGATAAATCAATGAAGCACCTTGGAAATCTGATTTAAGCACAATAGTAGAGATTGAAATGTAAACAACACTAATATTCACCAAGAGAGCCAAAAGCTTGGCTAGGGCAACATTTCATATAGATCCTGACTTGCCAGCATAATTATAATTATGTTGGCATCTTATCTACACTAGGTCAGGTTTGTTACTTTCATCAAATTACAAAATATGCCCCTAGACTTTAAAACAAGCTAAAAACTATAATAAAACTAATCCAGTACAAGTATCAACGATCTCATAAGTTCCAACAATATCCCCCCTAGATCGTTGCATACTTGTTTTTCATTCTTCAGTAGTTTCCACCAGATTGTCTGCAGCTTTCTTTTCAGGCTCTGGAGGGACTTCTTCATTCCCTGTTGCTTCTGGTGTTGCTTGAACTTCGATAGTTGTTGCTGAAGTTTCTTGGGTTAAAATAGCTTCACTTGTTGATGGTGGTTCCTCCATGATGGCCTCTTATGTGGATGAGGCCGGAGGTGATGATGTTGCTTGAGAAGTTGTGGTGGGCTCTTTTGTTGATGAGGGAGATTTTTCTTTCTTTCTTTCGTGCTTTTTCTTCTTCCTTTTTCTTTTCATCAGCTTCCTTTCTTTTCTCGATCTTATCAACGATGTGGAGCATCTCTCTTTTTCTCTTCCAGGCTCTATCCACAGCCCTTTGAAATAACATGGCCTCTTCAAGATTAGCGTTTGCAGCTCCAACATTTATACGACTTGCATTCAGCACCATTAGATCAGAGAGTCCGAACATAAAGACGTCCATAGGATCCAATATTCTAATGTCTTCATTTTCGTTCGAGCGAATCACTGCTTCGCCAGTATGGCTATCATAAAACCACTTCTTGAAGTTGTTTAGACACACCGGAACTTCATCTGGAAGCTTAATTCTTGTGACAACTTTTGCAGGGTTAATAACCCACGTCACCTTGCCTTTTCCAGTAATAGGATCTTTTGTTGTTTTGGACACTCTCCTTCTGGGACGTTGTGGCTTGAAATTCAGAAAGCCTTTGTTGCATTCTTTGGCAATTATGCGCTCAAAGTCCCCACCAACGCTTCTATCTTCTGGATTTAACATATCCAGTCGGCCAAGTTCGCGTAGATCCCACCTGGGAAGAGAGAAAATATCATACCCTATTCGAAAGTACTGAATTATACCACCTCTTCTTTTGACCACAAACATTCCCTTGAGATTGCTGTACATCCAACTGATAATTTTATCAGTGGCTTCTGTCTTCTCAACAATTACTACCTGATAGAAATCAGGAAGTTTTTCTCTTTCCTTTTTAAACCATTCGGGATGTTGTGGGGTGAAAGACTTTCCATCTTCTTGTTCATAAACAACTTCCTCTTCCAATCCCCACTCAATAAATTTTGCAGGCATTTCATCCCTGTCCATTTCTTCTTCGTCGATCTCGTCTCCTTCAGTTACTTTTTATGTCGCCTCCAGACGACGTTTCTTTGTTTCAGCTTCTTTCTTCTTCCTATTTGCTTCCTCCTCTTTAAAAGCCTCAAAATCGAAGATATCAACGAAAGAGAACATGGGCTCTATCTCAATTTTTGCACATATTTTCTTCATCATTCTGTATAACTTCTCTATCCCATGCTGCTGAAATCTTATGTATTGTGATTGACCGAAGACGTAAGCATGCAATTCTTTGTTTTTCTTTCTTTGATCTTTTAGCTTTTCTCTTAAGATGTTTGTATCATTTACTTGATTCTTGAGTAGACAGGTTTCTTTAGCTGAAGTTGGACCAATCTCTTTGACAAGTTTATCAGATAAATCTTGAAATGGACGAACTCTTTGTGGAGGCACATGAGGCTTTGAGATCCTTGTTGGTTTTACTTGAGGAAACCTAGAAGGTCCTTCATCTGTTGACTTCTTCTTTGGGGGAGTTGACTTGCTTGCAGAAATTTCTTCTAGATCTGTTAATAATGTATCAACAAAATCATCTAGTGTTTGCTCTTCTTCCGTTACTACAACTGGTCTTTCAGATTCTGACATTTCTCGTCTTTCAAGCCTCTTTTCTCTCTTTTCTTTTTCTTGCATCGCATGAATTTCCCGCATATCTTGAATATGTCGACGATGCTCTTCTGAATCTGCGGCTCTGAATCTTGCACCCATAAGTCTTTCTGGGTTTTCAGAGGATTTCTTCTTCTTTGGAGGTTCATCGTCTGCTGCCTGCTTTCCTTTTCTTTTTCCTTTTAATTGTTCTTCTTCTTTTTCTGCAGCCTCTTGCACGATTCTTTGTTGTTTTGCTTGAACTGCTTCTCTGTACTTTTTGTAAGCTGCTTTGACCAACGACAGTCTTTCTGCAGTGTACATCCAGTCATGTAACATCACCCATTCATTTGTTTTGATCTCTGTATATTACCGTCTGGTGGGAACGTGAAAGGTGAAGAGGCCTCCATCATGTGGCAGTTTGTCATGTTGATCGTTGATCAGCATCTGAATGAATCTGGGATACATGGCCCAAGTATTTCCTCTCATATTCTCGAGCATGTAATTGAAGATTAGACCAGAGAGGTTGAACTTTTGATTCAAACACAAGTTCAACATTGCTGCCGACCACTCCAGATTCAGACCGTCATATCCACCTTTACGATGAGCTATGCTCATAGCAATTACGTGTACTATGAATCTCCAATCTCTTGTGAGTCCATTTCTTTTTATCTCTTTCTTTTGACTGAAGTCTTCCACGTATCCCATGCCACGAAAACCATCCAAAACATCGTCCTTGTTCAAGCTGATCGGATCTTGTGCGTTATCTTTCAGCTTCAGAACAGTGCGAATCCTCTCTTCAGTCACAATCACACGTTTGTTGCGGACCGTTGCAGATATCCCTCTGGCTTTGTTGATAGTTTCGGGTTTCGCGGTTTGCCAGAACTCTTGAATATGGATTCGATAAATAGGAATTTCTGTTTGAACCGCGTATCCAATCCTGCTTGATTGTATCCATTTTGCCGCATCTTGGAAATCCTATGGTACTTTCTCAAGATTGATACTCTGATTGTGCTTCAATGTCTTATCCTACTCGACGATTTTCACCATCCTGTTTCCGGCACAACAAACGAGCTAAGTTAGGAAATTTATGACAAAAAGATATAATATTTACAACGAGATACTAAAATATGTATATAAGAAAAATATTTACATATTTATATAAGAAAAATAGATTTTGAAAATATTTACAAATATTTTAGGTTATAAAAGATAATATAATTTTAGTATTTAAAAAGATATTTACAAGAATAATAAAAAAAAATCAGATTTGCTGATAAACCAAAGAGTCATCTTCGCTGATGATAAATATCGAGACCAAGCAATTTCGTCGTCGACAATATCGGATCAGATATTTTCGCCGGTGACTGAAGCAAGAAAGGAGTGATTTCGCTGATAATAAACATGAGATTTGAATTTTATTTCGCCGATGATCTCCGGCGAAGACCGAGTTTGGTCACGAAACACCTTCAGCGAAGACATTTGTCTAGGCCGACTTACCGGCGAAATAGACTATTTCGCCAATTGCTCGAACTCGCGTTCGAGACTTTTGAGCTTCCTAGATCCATGGTTATTTCTCCACATTCATCGCTGCATTTAACCTAATTTCACCAGCATCATCTTTTTCTTAATAAACCCCTCTAAACCCCCTAACTGATTTCAACGGTTGATCAACACCGATTACAGACAAGTCTAAACATGAATGAGCATTTTGAAATCTTAGTTAGATCGGTTTAACCATTTACAACATAGCCTAAAAACTACTGATTCATGGTCATAAAGATTTGAATTTAAAGTAAAGAACCAAACATAAAATTCAAACTGTGAACCGTTAACCGAAGACATCAAACGATGAATGCAGAGGTTGTAGTTGATGATAAACTCAAGGATTACCTGAAGATCTTGAACGAAAGTGAATCTTGTGAAATATTTGAGTGATGTTAACCGAGGATTAGAGAGAAAGATAAAGAAGACGGTTTTGAAAAGTTTGAAACAAGGTCGGTTAAAGGAGATTTATAAGCGGTTTAAGGTAATTGGTGAAATTGTTAATTTCGTCGGCATCTTAATTTCGCCGCCTCTGTTTGCAACTTCTTTTTCAAAAACCAAATTTTAAATTTGCTCGTGAGTTTCAAACTTTCTCGAAAAACGTGCACATTTTTTTTTAAAATACCATAAATTATAAAATATTTACTAACTAGAGAAAATTTGGGCCATTTTGACTCCGAACTTCGTTTTTCAATCTTGGGAGGTTCCATTTTTTTAGCTGATTTTCTTGATTCTTTTGACGCTCGTCGACTTACCTGCAGAAGATCATATTGTCAACACTTGTCAATTTCTTATTTATTATCATTATTAGCAAATCAAGGCACAAGAAAAACTGCAAGTATGTTTGTCCGCTTAAATCCATGCATCCTTCTTTCAACATGCCTTCGGAGAGCGCGATTATCATGTTTTCGATAATATTGACAAGACTTCTATGGCCCCCACACAAGCTATTGAGAATAGAATCATTACGCCCGTGAGTCCCACATCAGGACATACCCCCACGATCAAGGTATGCACAAAGGTTCCTCATAACAGGTGAGTATATTGGATTCATTCGTTTTACTTTTCAACGATAGAGTGGAGATCTGGTCAGTACTTTCGTACATCAGAGATCCTGAAAACTACCAAGGGCGGAGACAGATACCAGATTTGGTACGATTTGATGATATATAGTTTGGTGAACAGGTCGGTACTTTCGTACAGCAGAGAGACCAAACTAATCCATTTTTAAGGTTTTGGCCATTTTTGGCACTTATTTTGAAAAGATATCATAGCGTCTATGTCAGCATGTATCTGGATGCAGCAGAAGAACAACTATGATATCCCCGAATGAAAAACCAATATAAAGACCCGAGATCTCAGACTTTGGCAATCTATCAATGCAAGATTTAAGACCACTAAGCCATATGCCGCAACGTGTTACCCACTTTGATGCGTAATGCCTGAGAAAAGCCAGAATCCTTGTGTAGACGTTATGTTTTGCTCCCTAACAGCAGTTTACTCATTGGTGTTGCTGAATCTACCGACACATCGTTGCTTGGTACCCCGATTTCTTTTGTTTTCTGTTTTTCAAGAAATGACAAAGTGTTAGCAATTTTCTATTTCCTCTAACAGGAGTCAGACACAAGCATCTAATTTTTTGATTTTCTGGAATATCCCCCCTAAAATCTTTATTTTCGAAAGTCCATTGCCCGGAAATGAAATTTTATAGTTTAGAAAATCTTTTTGGTTGGCAACGTTTTACGATATTTGTTTTACTTTTAACAAACGTTTTTTTTAATATGGACAAAGATAGAGTATTTACAAACAATTTTGGAGAACCAGATTCATTTCCACTCAAGGAAATTGACCTTTTCCAACCAGGTTACCAGCTGGTTGAATCGAGTTTTATCAAAGGCTTTCGTGAAAATGTCTGCCCGTTGCTGTGTTGTATCCACTAGCACCACTTGAATGTATCCTTTCTCGTAGGCATCTCGAATTGCGTGAATACGAATTTCAATATGCTTTGTTCTGGAGTGGTGGATGGGGTTCTTCACAATTCCCAGACATGCCTCATTGTCGATGAATATAGGAGTCTTCATGATGTTGATTCCATAATCCAACAACTGATTTTGTATCCAGAGAACTTGTGAACAGCAACTATAGGCCGCAGTGTACTCGGCTTGATCGGTGGAGGTGGACACCGTTGTCTGCTTCTTGCTTTGCCAAGAGATCAGACGATTTCCCAAGAATTGACATCCTCCTGATACTGACCTGCGATCTACTTTACAACCTGCATAATTACTGTCAGAATAAGCAATAAGATCAAAATTACTATCTTTAGGATACCAAAGACCTAGTTTCGGAGTTCGTTTAAGATAGCAGAAGATGCGCTTCACAGCGGTTTCATGAGATTCTTTGGGATTTGTCTGAAAACGAGCACAGAGACAGACTGCCCACATAATATCAGGCCTGCTTGTAGTTAAGTACATCAGAGAGCCTATCATTGAGAGGTAAAAGGATTTGTTCACTGGTTTTCCTTGAGGATCCAGAGTAAGCTCTGTCTGAGAGGCGAACGGGGTGCTAGCAACTTTGCAGTCGTTCATGTTGTACTTTGCGAGAATATCCCGAATGTACTTAGCCTGGTGAATAAGAATACCGTCCTCCTTTTGCTTTACTTCTAATCCTAAGAAGAACGTGAGTTCTCCCATCATGCTCATTTCAAACTTTGCTTTCATGACGGTCTCGAATTCTTTACACAACTCCTCATTGGTTGACCCGAAAATGATATCGTCCACATAAATTTGAACCAGCATTACGTCTTCTTCGATTCGTTTGGTGAACAGAGTCATGTTGATCGTTCCTCTGGTGTACCCACACTTCAAAAGATAAGTTGACAAAGTCTCGTACCAGGCACGTGGAGCTTGGTGAAGACCATAGAGGGCTTTGTCCAACTTGTAGTAGCGACCTGGAAAATGAGGATCTTCGAAACCCGGAGGCTGACATACATAGACTTCTTCCTTTACCTTCCCATACAGAAAAGCACTCTTTACGTCCATCTGAAAAACTTTAAAATTACTGTATGATGCGTATGCCAGGAATATTCTGATTGCCTCCAATCTTGCAACTAGAGCAAAAACTTCTTCGTAATCAATTCCTTCCTCCTGATGAAAACCTTGCACCACCAATCTAGCCCTGTTCTTGATCACTACTCCGCGATCATCTATCTTGTTACGAAAGACCCATTTTGTACCAATCGGAAACTTTCCTTCAGGTAAATCTACTAACTCCCAAACTTTGAGTTTGCGAAATTGAGACAGTTCTTCCTGCATGGGCTGAACCCAACTGGAGTCTTGAATGGCTTCTTCAATGTCACGAGGGACGGATTACAAGAGAGAAGCTGCATAGAGTCCTTTGTTGATGCTTGATGACTGACCACGTATACGTACTCCTTCTTCTACTGCACCTATGACATTTTCAAGAGGATGATTGTGATTTGTCTTGTATCCTGCATTTGTGTGAGACTCAATTTGCTGCGTAAGGTTGGTGAAGTGTTCGTCAACGTAGATTACTGGAGGGTCATCTTTTTGAGTTGGTTCATCCACATTCGCCTGTGAAGAAGAAGCACCATTTTCAGGGGTGTTCTCAGGCGAAGTGTCACCATTTACTTCATCCACAGAGAGAAGTGGGTTAGCAGAGAATGGAGAGAAGCGAGTAGTGAAAGGAGTTAAACCAATATCTGAAGAATCAAACAGAGGTTCAACTTGAGCAGCTTCTGCGGGTCCTGCTTCTGGAACATCTTCTGGAATTTCGAAGGTGTTGAAAATTACACCCACATCATAAAACCAATCGGGAGTACTTCCAGTGTTAGTGTAGTTTCCTTCTTGGAAGTCAACATAATAAGATTCAATCACCATCTTTGTCCTTTTGTTGTAGACTCTGTAGGCTTTCTGAGTTGATGAATACCCCATGAAGTAGCATATGTCACCCACTGCTTCGAACTTGATAAGATTCTCTTGAGTGTTTAGAAGAGTGCAAGAACATCCAAACGGTCTGAAGAAATCGATGAGCGGCTTCCTTTTGAAGAGAAGTTCATATGCAGTTTTTCATGAGGTTTTACAATGAGAACTCTGTTCAGAACGTAGCATGCTGTATTCACGGCTTCTGCCCAGAAGATGATTGGAAGCTTTGAATCCACCAGCATAGTTCTCGCGGCTTCGATTAAAGTTCTGTTCTTTCGTTCAGCAACTCCATTTTGTTGAGGAGTTCTAGCCGCACTGTATTGGAGATAAATTCCCTTTTCTGCACAGAATGATATGAAGGTTTGATTCTTGAATTCGGAGCCATTATCACTTCTGATCGACTTCACTTTCAATCTGGTCACGTTTTCAATCAAGGGAATGAATGACTTAAGGATGTCAGCCGTCTCACTCTTGGCTTCAAGAAAATAAACCCATGAAAAGCGAGAGAAGTCATCTGTAATCACCAAACAGTAGGAACTTTTAGCAAGACTCTTAACACTAATTGGACCAAAAAGATCCATATGCATTAATTGAAGAGGCACAGTAATCGTGTTCACTGCTTTGGACTTGTGCGATTTCTTGTGTTGCTTTCCTTGGGCGTATGCTATACATTTTTCAGAAAAAAGAAATTCTTTTATCGGAAGACCTCTTACTAAGTTTAACTTAGAGAGTTTGTTCATATTTTTGAAATTTACATGCCCTAATCGCCTGTGCCAAAGAAGTGACTCCGATTCTGAAGCCTTTGAGATTAAACAAGTCAAGTTATCATTTGTCTTGGCGTTTTTCATGTTGAGCACGTATGTGTTGTTTTGTCTTGGAGCTGTGAGCATGATCATCTCTGCAGGAACGACATATTCAGGCTTGAGAAACAAACATTCCATGTCGTTGAAAAACACCGATATTCCTTTATCACAGACTTGTGATACGCTCATAAGATTGTAGCACAATTTCTGGAACATAGTTGATGTTTTCCAAAGTAAGTGCTTCAGACACAACATCTCCTATTCCAACGATCTTCCCTCCCTTTTCGTCTCCAGCGAATGACACGAAATCACCATCAATAAAATGAAAATTTTTCAGAAGTTCCTTTAAGCCTGTCATGTGTCTTGAACATCCGCTGTCGACATGCCAGATATATTCCATCAGCATTCGAAGCCATTTCTGGAGTTTATTCTGTAATACAAGAATATACACAAATTAGTTTGATTTGGGAACCCAGATTTGCTTCACTTTGGTTCTATCGTGGTTTTGACCCACGATGTCCTCTTTTTGCTTCCAAAAATAAGCTGTTGAATTAACCAGATTTTTAACAGATTTCTTAAGATGATCAAGCTGATCTGTGAAATTTTTAACAAAATCATATTCTGGTTTAGAAAAATTCTTGTTTTTACAATGTTTCGCTGTATATCCTAAATGACCACAGCGAAAACATCATTTACGTCTGGGCTTTTTGGTGTTAGAAGATGATGTATGTGATGAGTGTCTTGAGCTTTTTGAAGAATCTTTTGATGCAGTGTATCTTGAGCTCTCAGCTTTCTTCATTTTCTTGTCAACTCGGCTTTCAACTTTAGAACAGTCTTCATCATTGTCGGAATCTGATGAACTTTTTGTTGTTTGATAGTCACTTGAATTTTGATCTTCACCTGCTTCGTCACTTGAATCATCGGAGCTCTGATTTTCACTTGAACTTTCTGAATTTTGATCTTCAATTGTTTCGTCACTTGAATCTTCGGAGCTTTCACCTTCTGTTGTTTGATCTTCACTTGAATTTTCTGATTCTTGTTCTTCATTAGAACTTGAAGTCTCTTCTTCCTTTTCTGAGGCAGAAAAGCTTGAATCTTCTTTGCTGCTATCTTTAGCGACTTTCTTTTCTGAATCTGTCATACCTGTTCGAGATGGAATAAATTATGGAATTTCCTCGGTGAGGAATTTTCCAAAGCTATTCTTTTTCAATTCTGACACAAATACAGGAGATTCACAAACATTTTTATCATCATAAAATGTAGAATTTAAATCATGACATTCAACCATAGCATGTTCACGATCACGGGTCTCAAATATAGGCACATGGCCCTTACAATCATCCAACGAGTTAACTTTAGGCACACGGCCATTACAGTCATCCGTCCTAATTAAATTATTACATTCATCCCGAATATTGTTTTTCTTAGAACAGTTCCAGGCGAACCAGTTAACGGTGGAATAACTGTCGCCTGAATAACCTATTCCTATTTTTGAACCGCCGCAGTCTCCATCCTCATCGCACACATCTTCTTTACACACAATTGGATCTGCATTACTTTTAGAAATGTTAGCGGTTGTTTCATTTTTAAAATAATCGTTTTGTTCTACAGAGGCCTTTTCATTAATGAAATCATTGTCGGGATGAGGAGTTGGCATAGGCACATAGTTTTTGCTATGTGATGGAAAGAAAAGTTTTCTTTCATTTCCTTGCCTATCCTTATACCCGATCCCGTCCTTTACATACGTTGGTCGTTGGCAGTTTTTGATGTCAGTAAAGGCCTTTTGACTGACATTACATTTGTCTATGATAATTTGTAATTTATTATTTTCATTCAAAGCTTTTTCCAATCTATCTGTGAGATCGTTAATGATAAAATCTTTTCTTAAAACAAATTCTTTTAGAGTTTGCATTTTAGCTAAAGTTGAATTCAACTTTCTCTGATATGCGGCCTCATTCTGTTTAAGTTCTTTGTTAAATTTTAAAGCTTTGTCTTTTTGCCTCTCAAATTCTAGATTAAGAGATTTGTAATGTGCCACGACATCAACGCATGCTGGTGTGCATAACTTTACTTTAAAGTTATGTGGAATACTATTTACCAAGTCTTTGTCAGCTTTTTCTTTGGAGGATTCTGTTTTCATTGCTGCTGCTGAGACTTTTTCCATTTCTTTTGTTGGATCGTTGTTTGACCCGACTGAGTCGTTCCGAAGAGTTTTACATCCAGTTTAAAGGCGGAATCAGTAAACCGGACACGAAAACAGCTTGTACTCTTTAATCTGTTGCTTGTATTGATAATAACAATGTTTACAACCTGACAGAAAATTGGCAGCACTTCGTTACACCTTCGAAAGTCGCGTACCAAGTGAAATGACAACAACCCTATATATAGGCATGTAGATTTCGCTTGAACTAGCCTGAAGCGAAATCAAGTCATGATGATTTCGCTTGAACTGATTTCAAGCGAAATCTTCATGTTAAACATGTCTAAACCCTAATTAAAACCCTGTTGTGTGTACATTCAAACTATCTAGACACAAGACTTGATTATGACGTAATCAACAGACATATAGTGCACCAACATCTTTCTTCTCATCAGATGACTCCTTTGGAACATGCTCCTTGGGTTTTTCAGCTTCCTCAGAATTCTTTTCTTTCTCAGGCTCCGGGGAGATGAGAATGCTTTTCAGACCCTTATCAGCAATGTTGTCCCCCTTTGGGATTCCAAGAGCCTGTTTCTCAAACTGTTTTGATGACGACCCGCTTGAGATCTTTGCCATGAGAGTTTTGTTGACTTGTTCCTTGGCTTCAACAATTTCTTCACCCCAATCATAATCTTCAACAACTAGAGCTTTTGGTGTGTTGGGAGTAGCATTGTTCTTGTTTTCTTCGATAGCAATTGGTTTTATGGTAGGAGCAGCTTCAGTGTTTCCCTCTTTCAACAAAGGACACTCTCGCTTGAAGTGACCCAAATTTTTGCAGTTGTAACATCTCAGCTTGGATTTGTCAAAACTAGCTTTTCCAAGACCTAGACGCTTCCCAGTCTTATCCTGAAACTTCTTTAACCTTAAAGTGTAACATCCCAAAAATATAAAACTTTATATTAGAGCTATAAAGTATAAATAAACAAGAATTTATTTAACTAGGAAATTATAACCTAGTTAACTAGAAGTCTAGAAATAACTCCAATTAGGGTTAGAATGACCAAACTATATGTTAAACAAAAGTGGAGGGGCTCATGTTGTCAAAATTGAAACTTGTATTATCAAATTTAATTAAAAACAAAACCAAACACTCCATTTAGGAGGTCTGGTCGATCAGAACAAGAGAGGGGGGCGACACCCTCACTCCCAAAACCCTAACTTCTACTAAACTATCAAATTGAAGGCCAAAATCAAGTTGAAATCGAAATCTGAACATAGAATCGTGATCACCTCGACAAAGGGATCATAAGGTATGTCGAATTGGGTCATTTTCATTCGATTCAAGGTTCATGCATGTGATTGAAATCGAGTGTAGAGCTTAATTTTGTGTTGTAAACATGAAATTGGAAGTGATATAAGGTTTAGGGATAAACCCTAGATGATTTCTTGTCAAAATTCTTGCATGATAATTGTATAGATCAAAATCACCATAGTGGGTGATTAGTATGTTAGTAGAATTTGATAAACACTAGGATTAAAACTTTTGTTCTAGTGTAAACTGAAATTATGAGGAAATCTCTAAATTGTCGATGTTAAAATATGTGTATATAGTCTAATTGAGGTTAATTAGGGTGATAAACTCAAGTCATGAACTTGGTTTAGATCATGTAGAAATCTGACCCGCTAGGTGTTTGATAAAACGCCTGAATGAGGGTTAAAATGTTAAATGTTGGCTAAAACGCAGATTTGAATATATTAAGAAATAATGCGTTAAAGCTTATGAAAGAGTTCTAAACTTGTTATGAATTGAACTCTTTAGGCAAGGATTCCGGAACGTCAAGCGGACACGCCGGAGGAGATACACGCAGAAAAGGTGTGCTTTAAAGGTGCGTGACTTCAGTCTCGTTACATTATGTAAATGTTTGGTTTTTTTGTGTAATAATGATGTCGTAGTGTAAAGGACGCGTTTGGTGTGTCGTTAAAGTGGCGAAGTTCACTAGACCATCAAACGGGTCAAAATAAAGATTTGGAATTGGGTTTGGCTTGTCAACAAAGTGATGGTCTTCACTAGATAGCCAAACGGGTCAAAATAAAGATTTGGAATTGGGTTTGGCTTGTCAACAAAGTGATGGTCTTCACTAGATAGCCAAACGGGTCAAAATAAAGAATTGGAATTTGGTTTGGCTTATCAATAAAGTGTTGGTTTTTACTAGATAGCCAAACGGGTCAAAATAAAGATTTTAAAGGAATCACGGGAGTAGAGACTTGAAAGTTTCATACCTCGCTAGGTGATGGATGGTACCACACCAATAAATTGGTTATGTTAATTTAAATCTACGAACCCGTGTTAACGGGTCAAACACTAAGGTCAATAAAATGTGTCGTTTGGAACGGAATGTTGAATTCCGAGGAAACGAGCTTTTAGTTCCAAGGCAATATAAAGCCATAAATAACGCAACCACACCAAGTTGTACAAACCCGGAAACTTGGGTAATAGCATCAAAAAGGTTTTAGAATAAGAAATTGGAATATACACTTATAGTTAGAATGGGTCGAATAAATGATAGCATGGTAACTTTTAACAGTATGATTGGTGAATCAATTGTTGGTATAATAATCGAAATGAACATGTCCGTAATGAATTTACAGACATACAGGGAAGGGATAGCCTAAAACGGTATGCGGTTAAGGGCGAAATCCATAAAATAGCCAAAGGACAAAGTTACAGCATCCACCGTAAATTACGGTATCCACCGTAATTTACGGTGGAGATTAAAGGATTTACGGTGAACCTCTACTATGTTACGGCAGAACCAGAGTCCTTCAGGGTCTACCGTACCTTACGGTGTTACGGTGGAGCCCTGAAAAACTTGAATTTTTAATTACTTTTTGATGTCGGAACTTGTATACATATATGCTATAATAATGTCAAAACTAATGTTTTTAGTTGTTTGACCATAGGTATGGATGAGATCCTCCCGGATGGTGATCAAGTACGTACTTAAGAACCGAACACGCATTTTGAAGCTTCTGCACCAAACTTAATCTTGTCTAAACTTTAATCATGTTGTAAATGCTTTTGTTAATCGTGTTTGAATCTTTTAAACTAGTTGTTAGTTGACTAGCAAGGGTAAACTATAAACTTATTATGCACTATCTTACATTGTTTTGGGTATTTCAACAAATATGTATGGTCTTTAAACAATTAAAAGTTTTTGTAAACTCTGATTTGTATTTAATTAATATAATTATTAATTAAATTCCGTCCAAATATTAAGGGTGTTACATAAAGTGATCATAGCCATCTGCCACTTCAAATCCATCTCCTCCATGTCATCTGGATCAACCTGATACATATCTTCAGCAGTGAGCATCTCCTTCTTGAGTTCTCCCGACATTAAAGCTTCATAGCTACTCAAAAACATGTTAAAAAGTGCCACATGTTTAGTTGACACTTTCAAAGCTTGAGTATCACCACCCACAACAGCCTTATCACTAGATTGTGGAGCCTTTGACGCGCTTGCGGAAACGTTAAAGTAGGACATCTCAGAGGCTTGTTTACTGGTGCTTCCTGAAGCTAGAAATGCCACATTCTTCAGTCCAGTAGAAGTCTGAGCTGCCTTTGGGGAGTAACCAGCTGTATTCATTTCACGTTTGTTGACCTCCATTTCAAAAGCTTTCAGAGTGTTGATTAAATCGGACAGAGTGACAGGATTTGGGTTGTTGAGGAAATCCCTTTTTATCATCATGCATTGAAGGCTCCATTCCTTTGGAAGCGAGTCCATAAGCTTCTTTATGGCAGCACGATTAGTGACAGGATTTCCTGCCTTCTTCATCTTGGTCATCATATTCAGAAAATGACTGATATGATCAGAGATGTAACACCCCCAAAATACCACCTGCGGAAACTCTGCGAGGCGTGTTACTCATCAGAGTCTGAGCCACCAATCACATTGAACAAATGATAAATACTTTGATAAAACACGTTATGAATTACCAATAGAGAATGTCAAACATAAAATTTATCCCAAAGAGTTGAGTAGCGGAAGCATATAGTAAATCGTTTAACAATTGTTTCATAAGAAATGTTCAAAACCCCTGTTTCACTTATGAATTAATCCAAGAGCCTCGATCCATGACCACTCCAGCACTCCCAGATAGCAAGTCCACATCACGAATCCTAATGACCTGCAAGCATGCAGACAAGTGTGTCAGACGACGCTGGTGAGTTCAAGGTTTGTTAACGTGTTTTGTTACCAGATGTATGTTAAGCCAATTCAACGTTGTGATATGAGATAGTTATGAACATAGGAGAGTCTTATATATTGGAAGTGTGTCCAATATATACCATGGGAGTGTGCCCAATAAAACCTGGGAGTGTGCCCAATATAATCTGGGAGTGTGCCCAATATAACCTGGGAGTGTGCCCATCCCCAATGCCCTTAACCAAGCATGGGTAATGATATTCCAAAACCACCGAAACGCATGCTTAAAGTAGTGCAATGAACTCACCTTGGTTTGCTCGGTATGCTATGTTATGTGCTCGCAAATAATCAATCACGTCCTATAGTATGCACGTATTTGAGATCAGTTTGTGTTCACGTATAGACACACAGTTGATAAGCAAGTAGCACGTATTTGAGATCATACACAAGATGATTACGCTAAACAGCAGTTAAATATTCCAGTTAACACTCAACAGCAGTTAACTAACCAGGTTAACCTTTAACAGAATTCAACTAAGTTACTGTGCAATGTATACAAGTCGGCGAAACACAAGTTTGGCGAAACACTTTATTGGCGAAACACATTATGGCGAAACACAAATTTGACGAATCACATATTGACGAAACACATTCTGTTTCGTCATTCAAGGTCTCGGCGAAACACTTATGTTTCGCCGTGTTTGTTTCGTCAAGGTTGCCCTCGGCGAAACACATCTGTTTCGCCGTTTCCTGTTTCGTCTGGAATGTCAGTTACGTGGAACCAGTTACGTAATAATATCACAAAACCCTAATCATGCTAACAGCCGTCATCAGCAACCATTAATCATGCGGTAATCATTCGTTCACGGAATCCCATAACACAATCATCAAAGAATCATCGTTTAGCCTGAACCCTAGTTTACGTATACCACATATCGATAAACGTACAACATCACATCACCGAGCCCTATCCAGATGCTAACGTGCATTCAGAACCATAACATATAAACAACATTCAGAACCGAGTATTCGATAGTGTTAAGTTTCGCATAGAATTACACATCCGGTTAACCATGTATCGAAATCAAGAACATCATACGCATATATACATAACCATTTCATAATTCAAGCATTTACATCAACATCCGATATAACTCAAAAAATTCAACAAGAATTAACACTAACCGCAATGACAAAGTATGATCGATCTAGCGGGTTTCGGAGTAACACAAGGTTGCCGTCACAGTGAGAGAGCTCTAGGGTTTCGGTTGTTATGATGAAAGTGTGAAACTGATGTTGTTTTACGTATTAAAACTCAATATAACATGTTGGGCCCGAACTGGGCTTCGGCGAATCTGGGCCTGGCGAAACACACTGTTTCGTCGAGATGTAGATGGCGAAACAGGTTCTGTTTCGTCGGAACTGATTATGGCGAAACACTCTTGTGTTTCGGCGGGTTCTTTTATAGTTTAACAGTTTACGTTTCTCAACCAGTATGCATGTTATACAATCAAACACATAATCATGTAAACACAATACGTTTATTATCACACTAAGTGTACCGTTACAAATCAAACGAGTCAACAACTAAACAGTCAAAGTCAACGTGAATTGAATGCGAAGTGAAAGTCAAAAACTTGAATTGTCACAAGAGAGGCTTTCTCTACGAATTCCACCAAACACGTCGTATTGCTTTTGCACCATGTCTCTTTTGCTCTCAATTAGCTCTTCATTTCCCTCGTAGTGTTCGATCAACGCGTGCCAGAGTTCATTAGCAGTTCTATATTCTTCAAACATGTTACAGTCATCAGTTGACAGAGCCATGGTTAATGCAGCGTGTACACGACGATCGCGTTGGATGAGGGCTTTGTCTTCATCAGTGAAGGTTGTAGGGTCGTTGTTATCGATTATCACATCTCCTTGAACCACCGTTGGAATGTGGGGTCCAGCGATGACAGAAAGCCATAGATTGTAGTCAGTGAATTCGAAGAATGACTTGATTTTATTCTTCCAAGTGCTGAAGTCTTCGGCTCCTTTCAAATTTGGTGGTCTTGTGGTGGTTCTGGTTTCAAGTTCAGCTTGAGCAATTGGACTTAGTTGATTCAACGTCATTTTGACTTGTTTTTTACTTAAGAAAGCTGATCAGAAGTTAAATTCGCTGACAGACTGGTGGTGAGCAATTTCGCCGGTGAAATAGGTAACTTTGCCGGAGATCTGACTGAAATTAGTGGAACAAAACGAATTTCGCCAATTGTCTTCGCAGATCAATTGACTTCGCCGGTACGTGGAGAAAACCTGCACGAGCGAAGAAGGCTAATTCCCCTGATACAATAAACACACACGTTAGTTTGGCTTATTTCGCCGAACACCGTGATAAAAACGTTGTGGTTCTTTATCACAGTTCTCGAAGTCGCCTTCGATAAATTTGCTACAGGGACACTTGACACTATTTCGCCGGAAATCAGCAACTTCGCTCGAGTTTTTGTCGGCGAAATTGACGATTATGCGATGTTCAAATATGATTACGCTGTATTCAAAATCACGTTCGTTGTATTCAAAAAATAAGTTCGCTGTATTCAAAATAATTTCGCTATATTCAAATTTATCATCACCAACCAGAGGGTTTAACACGAACTAAAACCCTCTAATCACCCAAAACGGACTCAAAAACCATGTTTCTATGCATCAAAATGTCCAAAATGACTCCCTAATCACATATTAACAACAACCTATTGATTAAGCACACCAAATAAATCCATTTTAAGTCCAAAATTTTGAAAAACCTTGAAACTTTGAAAAACCTTCAAAACTTTGAAAAATCTTAACAAAAACACAACAACCAAGAGCACTAAGGCTCTGATACCAAATTGTAGATCCCAATATCAATCCGGATCACAGTGGTTGATTGTTTTAGTCCAAAACACCTATTGATCAAGTGTTTGTACTATGAAAAAGTTAAGAAGAATCAAGAATGAAGATGAAGCTAATGGTATGATGAATACAACAAGTGTTGTATTGAATCCAAACAAGAAGATAAATCAATGAAGCACCTTGGAAATCTGATTTAAGCACAATACTAGAGATTGAAATGTAAACAACACTAATATTCACCAAGAGAGCCAAAAGCTTGGCTAGGGCAACATTACAATGGTTTATATAGATCCTGACTTGCCAGCATAATTATAATTATGCTGGCATCTTATCTATACTAGGTCAGGTTTGCTACTTTCATCAAATTACAAAATATGCCCCTAGACTTTAAAACAAGCTACAAACTATAATAAAACTAATCCAGTACAAGTATCAACGATCTCATAAGTTCCAACAATAATGTTTAAAAAAAATAAAAAGAGTACAGCCCAAATCAGCGCCAATCAGCCCTATGTGGCTGGGTTTTGTGGGCCTGTTTCAATGATTAACCTCTTCTAAACACTTCCAACACCCAACCCAATGAAACCCTAATCCCTTCCCTATATAATAAGCACTTCCCTACTCCTTATTCCACTTTTACAAGTCTCCAAACACTTCAAAAACCCTCCCAAAGTCAGCTGAGTTTCAACATCAACATCAGGAACTTTCAGCAACAAAAAGTGAGCTTTAACTCACTTCCACTTCAGTTTTCTTCTTGTTTCTTCTTTCGAAACACTTGGATAACCTCTAGGAAGGTTCTCATAAGTTTTCTTGGGCAAACTAAGATGAAACCTCACCATTTTTGACGTCCAAAGTGCACCTAAATTCTGCTCATTTTTATTTTCATGTTTTGGAAGAAAATGTGACACCCCGTAAATTTCGATGTAAACGAATTACGTGGAGATACGCATGAGACATTTCCTTATTATTAAGTTACATAATAATTAATTGCGATGAGAGAAACCGTTATCTAACTAATAATTCTGAACGGGCGTTCTTACATTAACATATATATTTAACAAGTGTATATATTCTTAGCATCCTTTTTATAGGGATTTATATATATATATATATATATATATATATATATGATATGCTCGGTATATTTACTTGGTAATTTAAGGTGCTAAGTAATAAGCAAAACACAAAAATTAACGGGCCATTCGGGTCAATGTCCACACAAACTCTAAAGATATATCAGACAAAATATATGAGTATTTAAACATTAATGGAATTGTATATACAAGACCCATAAAAAAGTAAGCAGATGAGTTATTTTAATAAAAGAGGCGTGCACACTTCAAAGCCATTTATCCTTATGCAACCATAAGGATCTCTTGCATAAACTAACCAACACACTCTCATTACCCCACACTCCATTACGGGGTTCTATTTTTCCCCCTAAATCGATGGCTCCATAGAAAATAAAAGGGAAGTCAGAACTCAAAACCCCTCCAAATTATTTTGTTTATCCAAGCACTCAACATATACACTTCATAATATTAATATATCACATTTTTTTAGTTTATATATTACATTTATGAAATTTATATTCCATATAATAGTTGTATGTAGTAGAAAATTTTCTACACATACACACCTGTTGTATCTTATGTAACACAATTAGTTGGATACACACCAAACTAGTTTTGATCTAACTAGATCAAATTTACATACATGTTGATTATTTTAGTCAAACAACCCTAACATGTCCTTTTTCCATTTTATTGTCAGTCAAACCCCATACTTCCACAATATTTTGGATTGATTTGTTAGAAAAGTCATGATATGCTATGACTTTTAAAGCAAAGGAAAAGGATTATTAAAAAAAATAAAAATAAACTGATGGGCTACATCATCATTGTATTGAAAAACGAGTTGTGAGCATATTTTACAAGACTAAAGACCTCCTCTCTTTCTCATCAATTCATTTTGGAAGTTGTAACCATGTCAAAATCTTCTGGTTGATACATGCATCCATTGTTGGACTGTGTTTAAACCAAGTTCAATTGTTTGAACTTGCTCGTAATATACATTCAATTCAAGGTTCCATATGATGGATTGAGGCCATCATATTCAACTTAATCCCAATAAGCACTTCATTTGTTTTGAACTATAACATGCTTGTTTGGTCGTTGACTTTATTGAATTGTTCCTTTGATCACCATCACCTTGTGGTGGCGTCTTTCACAAGTTTGAAGCATGCGCTAATCTCGTTGCTCACATCATGTACGGATTTAATTATTTATTTATTTGTTCATTGATATCAAATCCACTTTGTTGGTTTATCATATTTAAGCAATCTTAACACAATCGTGTGTTAAGATGATGGTACACAAATTTTTGTCATATTCCGGTGTACCTCTTAATGGTTCACTCATCATCGATCGAACGTCTTGCGATATTTAGTGCTCATTCATATTCGATCGAAAAACATTATCTATTCGTTTCATCATCAATTGGAAATCCTACGAGATTTGTTTAGAACAAATATGCAGATTCACTTCATTGAACCTTGCAGCTAATTTTAAAACATGGTGAACTTGTTTTGTCACTGCTATTATTGAACTATTTCAATCACTACGACACCTTGTGGCGTCGGTATAAACTTGTAGCTTGGGCTAATCATGATCGAGCGTTTCATGCAAAACACAGGTGATACTTGTTCCATCATCGCTATTATCGAATTATGTCATTCACTACGACACCTTGTGGTGTTGGTATAAACCTGTAGCTTGCGCTAATCATGATCAACCGTTTCATCCGAAACTACGTATGCTCTTTGTTTGACTAATCACTCAAATAGTCTTAATGCAACTATGTATTAAGACGACGATACACTAAATTCGGTTGTATTTCGGTGTATCCATGTAATTCAACAATGTCAACACGTTGATTTTAGTCATTTAATGGTTCGATTGATGACAAACCATTTTCATGTTTCTATGTCAAATGAATTTGTTGAATTCGAGTTTCACTTATACAACAACCAACGCAAGTTTTCGTTGGTAGTGAATTCTATTGTCTCAAAATTTATTTGCATATTGTGAACGTTCATTTGGAATTCTATTGGTCGAAATTCCTATTTTGTTGGACCCCCGTAAGCTTACTCACATTGGTGATGGTATCACTACGCTTCGTTCACTTGACATCGATTTCTGGAACATACTCAATTGAACCGTTGGGTTCTTATTGGTGCAAAATGTCCTAACATTCATGTAATCAGAATAAGTCTCGATACGATTACGCGGTGGTTCACTTAGTATTATTCGGACTTACCTACGAACGACACAACTCTGAGGAGATAACATAGTTTAAATTTTGAGGACGAAATTTCTTTCAACAAGGGGAGAATGTGACACCCCGTAAATTTCGATGTAAACAAATTATGTGGAGATACGCATGAGACATTTCCTTATTATGAAGTTACATAATAATTAATCTCGATGAGGGAAACCGTTATCTAACTAATATTTCTGAACGGGCGTTCTTACGTTAACATATATATTTAATAAGTGTATATATTCTTAGCATCCTTTTTACCGGGATTTATATATATATGATATGCTCGGTATATTTACTTGGTAATTTAAGGTGCTAAGTAATAAGCGAAACAAAAACATTAACGGGCCATTCGGGTCAATATCCGCACAAACTCTAAACATGCTTTCAACATGTTAATATTTACTAGACTTAATTTTGATTAATTAATTCGTCAAACATAATATTAGTCTGTTCACACTCCCGGTCCATTATTATGTCTGTATTTATTATATTCACATTCCATATAATTGTAGAGAGAGAGAATAGGAAGGAGCATAATTATGAGGGCATAATTATGAGGTTAGGTGGACCCTCATTCTATATATTTTTGCATGATGTACGTGTAAAGGAATCATAGTAATATTCAAATCAATATGGTATCAGAGCATACCCTCTGATTACTTTTTCGCCACCTTTCAATTTTTTTTTCACCTTCATTTTTTTGTCTTCTGCCATGGCCGATCAAGGAGCACCACAACAGGATGCTACCGATAACCCACCAGCAAGGACCCTTCACCCTGTTTACTCCGTTACGAACATTCAAAATAAGGTTTGTACGCTCGATGGCGACAAGGTAACATACTCAGACTGGGTCAAACTTTTCCTTCTTCATGCCCACGGGTATGACGTGCTCAACCACATTGATGGTTCTGGCCCTCCTGCTAAATCCGGTCCGAAGCACGAGGCGTGGTCCAAGATTGACGCCATTGTCTTTCAATGGATATATGGCACTTTATCCAATTCTTATCTCAAACGGGTCATTGACACCGATTGCACGGCCCAACAAGCTTGGGATCGTTTACATACTATTTTTCTCAACAACAAAAACGCTCGTGCGGCCACTCTTGAACATGCTTTCACCACTACCACCATGGCATCTTGCTCTTCCTTGAATGCTTATTTCCAGCAGATGAAGGACCTTGCGGAGCAACTAAATGACGTCGATCACCCGGTAAGTGACTCTCGCCTTGTGTTACAAATGGTTACAGGTCTTCCCCAAGAATACGACACAGTAGCATCTTTTATTATTCAAGCCGACAAATCGTGGGATGATTGTCACACCCCGACTTTCCACGTGTCACCGGTGGGCCCGGTGGGGAGTATCGTGACGTGGTTGGCAACATAATAGTCAATCAACACAATATTTAAATGCACAGCGGAAGCAAATGAAAGATAAAATATATTACAATCCAATTCAAAGTAACATCAAATATTTCAACGGAACGTAAGATGGATCCACAGGCGGATCTTTAACAGAAAGATAATATTGTTCAACATACTTTAACATCTAAAGCTTGCGAGACTTGATTATTGATGCCTGGAGTAGCCAGCCTATTACGTATAGTACCTGCATTTAGCCTTTTTGGAAAATACGTCAGTTTACACTGGTAAATACAATTAGCTGACTCATTTTGAAAATGGTTTAAGAAAATTGATTTGGATGCACGTGGCACAAAATATCTTTTATAATTTGATTAAAATGCACAGAGGCAAAATTAATCTTTTATACTTGGGACAATTATTTAAATATATAATCTCGTAAAAGAATTACATGTTCCTTATGTGTTCAGTAGCCCGGATCGTGCCGGGTTAAAGATCAATAGACACACCACATCGACTATTTATGCACTGATGAGTGTACGCCTACACTCCACGCTTAGGTCGTGGCCATTTCGTAAAATGATGCCAAGGATATCCGGGACATGGTCATTAACCCCCCAAAGGATTTAAGCAAACACAACATATTTAAACGGGCCGATTAAATTATTCAATTAACCACCAAACGATGGAAGATTTAATGCCCGACCAAGCGGTATTTTATATACCGTAACCCAAGCCCGTATAGGGAAAATAAGTTAAAAGTATTTACCTGAGCTAAATATAAATTCAATCCCAGCCGTATTTAAATTCAGCAAGTACAGATAGCTTTTACTGGGCTCCTAATCTGGAACGAATGTTTTTAATAACCTATTAGATTCCTAACGGGTCTTTAATTAAGCTTAAGCTTAGACCGGTTAGTTTCAAAGATACGGTTCGTACGCATGATTAAGCGAAGACCGGATAGAATGTGATTTAGACCCGACAAGTTCGAATACTTGCTTAATATGGGTATTTCATACACATTCTGGATTTTGAGATAAAACCGATAAGGTTTGACCCGTTTCGGCTAATTTATGTAAACTAGTTACATAAACCGAACCGAACGCGTAATAAGCGTAACGGGTATTCATAAGAGCCATATACAGGTTTCCTAAGTTAATATGCTTCAAATATGTTGTGACATCAGTAAGATGTCTTTTATTATGCCCGAAACGAGTTTAAACACAAACTATGCCCCGTAGGGGCATTTTGGTAATTTCACATAAGCCGAAAAGCTCAAAACTGAAGTCTGAGTTAAACAACTTTTGCTTACTGTTAAAATATTATAATTTGCCTCAAATATCAGTAGGTATCAACCCTCGTATGTTTAAAATAGTTTTAGTACATACTATGCGTTAAAAACGCTTAATAAGGCGATTAGAAGCCATTTCCGGGTTCGATACATAAGGCTGATATTTTTATTATTCCATAAGGCTTAAAATAATTTATTTATCATTTAAAATCAGTATCAAAAGGTTTGGAGTCGATTAGATATGTAAAACTCATTTTATAGCCCGTAAGGGCAAAACCGACAATTACCGGATTAAGCCTACGACTCTGAGTTATGCTCAGCCTAAAATTAATTAAAAATCTTCAAAAATCCCAAAATAATATATTACATCAGTGGGTAAAGAGTTTGATATCAAAAAAGTAGGTTTAAATAGGCTAAACGCTAATTATGTCGTTTAATCGTTAATAAGCTTTCCAATTACGCTAATGAGCATAGCTCTCAATCTACACCTCAAACTGATGTCAAATTTTGGGTGCAAGTTTATATATCAGTAATTAAAGTTTCTACTCTTTTACATTTTCAAAAAGCACGTTTTAAGGTGAAAAGGGCATAATGGTCAACATATGGGCAATTAACGGAATCATGCGCATTAATCGGATAACTAATGATCCAAGGTGTATAATCATAGAGGGTTATACTAGCATGTCACCTGGTCCAAATAAAGCTCTAAGGTATTTCTAAATCATACCAAAACAGGTCAGAACTGAAGTCAAAGCAAAAGTCAAAGCTTTGCGACTTTCGGTTCCGAACCGGGTCTAAACATAAAATTGTCGGGTTGAACATGTTTAGACATGTTCTTACACTAATTACCAAGTTATATTAATGATCAAACAGGTTGTATGGGTTCTACATTGCTAATTATGCATAATTTAGAAAATAAGCATCCTGTTGACTTTTTAATAACAAGTTTGACCCGACATTTGACATAGTTAGAGTGGGAATCAGGGGGAACCCTTTTGAGGGTTTATTACCCACATAATTAACAACTTATAACTACTTTCAATTTGGCTAATCACTGGACCAACAGTGATTAATCGTTAAGTCAACCGTTAATTACGACGGTTTGACTTTTAAGCTAAAACTAAGCAAAAACTTAACTAAGGAAGGTTAAGAAAACTTACAAGAGTCCTATGAATGACCAGAGATGATTTGGAATTGCACTTGAGCTCCAGAAATGATCAGGAATGCAAATGGGAATGAATGATCAATGTTGCCAACATGTGGGACTTTATATAGTGATTCAAACCCACTAGATTGTTGACAAATAAGTCTACAACTGACCACAACTCATCCACAAGTGTCCCTAGTGTCTAGGAGTCATTTAGGGGTCGTCCAAATATGAGGAAAATCGTTTAAAGGTCGAGTATTGCGTTTAAACAGCAAACAGGCAAAAATCTGTCGCTGGGCAACTCCTTGCGCACCGTAAGGGTATGCTTGCGGTGCGCAAGCCTTCTTCAGCAGCCAAAAACTCTTGTTCTTTCAGGCATTCGAAGGGGTAACCATGTATTTCAAAATTGGGACCTGAATTATCAGTTAGGGGCCTCTAAAATGTGCCTTTGAACAGTGATATACCCTGCCACTTTGAAGTGTTTACTTGGATTCTTTTGAAAGTGCCATAAACGAAGGTTTACCATAGAAATTCCATAGGATCCTATCTTGCACTTTTGAATTCAATTACTGCCATCATTTTGCTGGATTGAAGGTATATTAGATTTTTATAATATATGATTGGGTCTTGGGATTTATAAATGAGGTCGTTCAGAGGTAAAAATTTAACATGACGACACTTTTAAATCCTGCCATACATCTTTATTTATACCCGGGTTTATATCACTTTTGTCTTACATGACACGTGTCATTATTTCATTGAACACGAATTTTCGAGGTGTTACATCCTCACCCCCTTAAAAGAAATCTCGACCTCGAGATTTACTGAAACAAATGTGGGTACTTTTCCTTCATTGTGGATTCAACCTCCCACGTGTATTCGGGACCTCTACGGGCATCCCATTTTACCTTTACAATAGGTACATACTTCCTTCGAAGCTTCTTAACCTGTCGATCTTTAATCGACAATGGTTTTTTCACTAATTTCAAGCTCTCATCTATATGCACATCTGTATGTGGTATGACTAGCGACTCGTCAGCTAGGCATTTCTTCAGATTGCAGACGTGGAATACGTTATGAATTCCACTGAGCTCTTCAGGTAAGTTTAACTTATAGGCAACTGATCCGACACGTTCGATGACTTCGAACGGTCCTATGTATCTCGGGCTTAGCTTGCCTTTCCTACCAAATCGCATCTCTCCCTTCCAGGGTGATACTTTAAGCAACACCTTGTCACCTACTTCGAAGTTAAAAGGTTTACGCTTTAAACCTGCATAGCTTTTCTGCCTATCACGGGCAGCCTTGAGATGGTCACGAATTCGGACAATCTTGTCCGTTGTTTCAAAGACTATCTCTGGTCCTGATATTTGGACATCTCCAACTTCCGCCCAACAAACGGGCGTTCTACACTTTCTACCGTATAATGCCTCAAAAGGCGCAGCCTTAATGCTGGTATGGTAGCTATTGTTGTAGGAGAATTCGATTGATGGTAGGTGGTTATCCCAACTACCACCTAAATTAATCACTAGTGTGCAATGTATTGCGAGCTCCGCTAAGCTCCCTAAATAGGTTTTTAGCTTATAAGCTACTTGATCTTGATACATTCGATTTCCTTCGAATGATTCTATATATTCAGAGCTTAACTAGTCTGATAATTTAACAAATTTGGCACACCCTTCCTGGGTGATATCTTTTGTTGAACCTTATTCTTTAACAAGAATTTAGGAGGTTTGCTATTTTCATAAATTCTTGATTTTCTGCCGAATACTGGCAGCTTACAGATGATTAGGGAATTGTATGAATCTTATTCGTTGTTTCCAATGCAACTTTCAGATTCTTATATGTGGACTTCTCAAAGTCTCGTCCATCCAACGGATGTTTCGATATTTCATTTATACAAGGTCTCCAAAGGAGCCACCTTGATACTTATATAGCAATTATTATAGAGAAGCTTATCTTAAGGTGAGATGGTTATTCCAACCATTGCTCAAAACTAATCTTAAGGAATAGCTAATCCTTACAGCTAGTCGAACAAATCGACGATCCTGGGCAGCTAATGGCGATTCTTAATTGTTGCCTTAATAGGGTTGCGGTAATTAATGCATAACCAAAATGAACCGTCTTTCTTATTTAACAATATCAAACCCTCAGAACATTGAGTCAGGCTATATAAGTCTATATCTTAAAACTTACTTAGTCAGGGTTTCGATTATTCCATAATCAACATGGAGTTTTTCACAATGCTCCAGCCCACAGCGGGATGTTAATCTTAACTTTACTAGCCTCAGGAGGTAAGCAGGGTAAATCTTTGGAGAAGGTGATCAAGATACAAGGAGGCTACAGAGATTTTCCATATCTCAGGCTCCAGTTTACCCATCTTTGCTTGTGTCAAATAAGTGACACATTTATGTTATTAGTCCACGAATTCCTTAATCGGGAACATTAGTGTGTCCCATAGATTACTTCCATGCCTGATCAGTATGGAGGTTTAATACATGGAGCACACTAGGATACGCCAATCCTCATATGGCACTTTTATCAAACATAGTTTGGCATTCGCAGGCGATAGAAAAAAAACAATGAGAAAAATAATTAAAATAACATATCTTGTCGTACTCTATTCGAAGAAAGAGTACTCTTAAATTTTTCAGAGAGATTCCTTGCCGATACTAGAAGAATCGGTTACTATGGTTTCCTTGGTAAGTTATACCTTTTGGACAATATAAAAATTTACTAAGCTCACGGTTTATGAAGATTTATTATTGCCTGTATTAAATCAGGACACTTAGCAGAAAATTATCATTGGTAAATGATAAGGAACGTGATGACATCGTGAACTACCTCTTGGCATTCATCAGGTGAGTTTCAGGCATTTCTTCTTTTAGCCTTTCCAGGCTTAGCTGAACCTTCTTTGGCAGTTTTACGGAATCTAGTTTTGATGCGGCCTTACTCACCACAGGCGTGATAGACTGCATTCTTTATGTCCCTACATTCCTGGGAAATGATGACCTGTTCCTTAGCAGATGTCACACTGCTTTGGTCCTGGTTCTATTCGACACTGTCCCTAGTGTTTTTTTATAGCAATTCTTACATACAGGCTTCTTACTGAACTTTCGTTGCTTTTTATTAAGCCTGTACTTGCTCTCTTTCTTAGATTTCTGGGAGTTATCCTCCTCCTTTGGTTCATCCTTCATATTCGAAGTGTGAACAAAGCTCTTCTCATGAGCAATTGAACGTGGTTTTGAATGAAATTTAGAGCGAGAAGCATTCGGCTCTTTGGATTGTTTCATGACCTTTTCCCATGGCCTTTCAAACTGCTGCGTTAACCACCGCTTGGAGATTAACTCCATTAATATTGAGGTTTACGTTTGAGACATTATTTGCTTTTGTCGCATTAATAGCATCGCGACTATTGCCTATCTCATCCGAGTTTTCCATACTCAAAACTTGGTACTAATTACCAAATTAAACCATTATTAGCCACGACATCCACAAACCGTATAGGCCATTATGTTCCGAACATTCTTAATGAATGCTATTTGAATGTATATCTATTACATTTAGCTTAGGTCACAAAAGGACTATCAATGGCATTCAAGGTTTGGAGCGAGTCCAATACCTGCTTGACAGGGGACCATAATGTCACAACTGTCTTTGTCACAAGGACGATTATAAATAGCTCGAAGGCTAGCCTTACATGAATTTGGTTATATATATATATATATATATATACATATATGGCATAGAAGCCTGTCGCGAGGGACGTAGAAAGATATGGCATAAAGCCCAGTCATGAAGGACATAAGTAATCATATGGCGCGAAGGCCTTGTCGTAATGACATTTAGATACGGCACAAATGGCCTTGTCTCCAGGACGTTATAGGATATGGCACTAAGGCCTGTCACTAGGGATGTTAACATTTAGTATGTTAACTTGTCACGAACGACGAATTATAGCACGGAGGCTTGTTATGGGTGACTTGAAATATAACTTGTGGATTTGTCACAAGGACATCAATTCATAGGCTGCAATCTTATTAGATCAGGAGTTTTAAGGCTTGAACATAGTTCTTCACCTTTGGACAGGGAGTCATAGACTACAACTGTCATCGTCTTGAAAGGCGATTCACTTGACAGAAAGGTAAACCAATTAACATCACTAATGGATGTCTATCTATAATTATCGTATCTAATGATATTAGTCATGATCACATCGATCATATTGATTATTAGGTTTGGGTATAATCCCACCATTTTGAATAGGGGATCATAAAGATCACCACTATTTTGTCTTATCGACAGTAGAGTAAAGTATAGCCCGTAGGAAATTCATCACTAGGGGTGTCAATATTATGAATTTATGATCATCATACTGATGATACTAGTCAGGATCGCAATGATCATATAGACTATTAGGCTTGAGTGTAGCTCACTACCTTAAATAGGGGATCATAGAGATCATAATGTTTGTGTCACAAATGGACAATATAATATGGCCCGTAGGCGAAACATCACTAATGGATGTTTATAATGGATTCATCATTTTAGATGATATAAGTCAGGATTGCATTAATCATATTGACTATTCGGCTTGAGCATAGCTCACCACCTTAGACAAGGAATCATAAAGATCATAATGTCAAGGTCTCAGATGGACAATTTATTATAGCCCGTAGGCAAAACATCTTTTCTTGACAGGGAGTTGTAGGCTACCACTGTCTTTAGTCTCGGAGGACGTTAATTATAGCCCGTAGGCATTTCCCTCCTAAGGGATATTTATGGTATGATCATCTTTTGAGATGATATTAGTCGAGATCGTATGGACCCTACCGACTACTATGCTTGGACGTATTCCAACATCTTTAGACAGGGTCAAAGACCACCACTGTCGTTGTCTTATCGGACAACAAATTTAGCCCGTAGGCACTTCATCACTCACGGATGTTTATAATATGATCATCTTATAAGATGATATAAGCCATGATTTCTAGATCATAAGGCAAATTAGGAATTTAAAAATTTCCAATATAGGGATGACTGTTGTGATTTTATCGAATCACATTTGTCAGGAGTGCTAACACGTTCTTAGGTGTTAACAAGGATCTGAATCCCTTGAGTAGGTTTCACCATCTTGGCCGCATAGGCTAGGTTTCACCTTTAAGATTCTTTTTAAAATGCATACTGGCAGGGAAGGAAGGATATTTATTTTATTCAGGATTTTTATCATAAATCCTAATTTATAAGTTAATAATAGCACAAATGGCCTAGTCGCGTAGACAAGTTTAATTTATAAGCCATGATTTCAGAGAATCGAGGCATTAAGGTTTTAATAATAGCACAAATGGTCTAGTCGCATAGACAAGTTTAATTTATAAGCCATGATTTCAGAGAATCGAGGCATTAAGGTTTGAATCAAAGTTCATTACCTTTTTCTTGACAGGGAGCTGTAGGCTACCACTGTCTTTAGTCTCAGAGGACATTAACTATAGCCCGTAGGCATTTCCCTTCTAAGGGATGTTTATTACGGAATTGCCCCTTAGGGAAATTCATTAACCATGGTAAACAGAGACCATATTTGGTTAATTTATTAATCATATTTATTTAGGATTTCTATTATAATTTATCCTAATTATAAACAATAACAATATATATTAGCACATAAGGCCTAGTCACGAGGACAATTTTTAAATCATAAGCCAGGATTTCAGAGAATCGAGGCATGGAGGTTTGAACATAGTCCATTACCTTTTTCTGACAGGGAGTCATAGCTACCACTGTCTTTTGGCTCATATGGAAATGAGCAAGGCCCGTAGGCACCATATTACCACGTATGGTCTAAATATGATCATCTTAATTGATGATTTAAACCCATGATTTAGAGATCATTAAATTGGGTTAGGAATCTTTGGAAAGATCCTTAAATAAAAATGACGTGTGTGATTTTAACGAATCACGTCTACCAGGAGTGTTAACATGTTACAGATGTTAACAAGGGTTTGAATCTCTTGAATAGGTTCTACCATCTTGGCCTTGTCTGCAGTGACATTTAGGCTAGGTTTTACCTTCAAGATTCTTTCGAATATTTAACGCAGAACAATCCTAAATTGAGGTGTTAATATGGATCTGAATCTAATTATAGAACTACCATCTTGGCCCGGTCTTAAAATGACACGTGGCTAGGTTTTGTCCTTTTTAGATTTTGTCATTTTATTACAATGGTAGATCTTATTAAAGGAATGTTATTTTTCATTTATTTCATATTTCATATATAGGATGAAAACTCAGTCATTCCACTATAAAATAAAATTTTCAGGTTTGCCCTAAAAGGGACTTTGAAAGAAATAATGTTGTCCTCGAAGGGACTGAAAAAAATAGATATGTCCTTAGAAGGACTATTAAGGAAACGATCTTCCGCAAAAAGGAGTTTCTTCTTCATTTTATTTCTGAATGCTTTCTCCTTGGTTGCACGTTTCACCTTGGCCGCGGTACGAAGCTCAGCATTTCAAGGCTCCGGATGTGGAGAATTCTTATTACAGCTTCTTCGCTTGGCGACGTATCCAATATAAAAATTTTGGAAGCAAAAATTTTCAGATTAGGATTGAGATTATTCCTATGTTAAGTCTAGACTCAGAATGTCAAGGAATGTGTTAATGTGTCATTGAGATTAAACACAAAAGGCTAGTGTTTAATTCACTCAATGTTGGCTCTGATACCAACCTGTCACACCCCGACTTTCCACGTGTCACCGGTGGGCCTGGTGGGGAGTATCGTGACGTGGTTGGCAACATAATAGTCAATCAACACAATATTTAAATGCACAGCGGAAGCAAATGAAAGATAAAATATATTACAATCCGATTCAAAGTAATATCAAATATTTCAACGGAACGTAAGATGGATCCACAGGCGGATCTTTAACAGAAAGATAATATCGTTCAACAGACTTTAACATCTAAAGCTTGCGAGACTTGATTATTGATGCCTGGAGTAGCCAGCCTATTACGTATAGTACCTACATTTAGCCTTTTTGGAAAATACGTCAGTTTACACTGGTAAATACAATTAACTGACTCATTTTGAAAATGGTTTAAGAAAATTGATTTGGATGCACGTGGCACAAAATATCTTTTATAATTTGATTAAAATGCACAGAGGCAAAATTAATCTTTTATACTTGGGACAATTATTTAAATATATAATCTCGTAAAAGAATTACATGTTCCTTATGCGTTCAGTAGCCCGGATCGTGCCGGGTTAAAGATCAATAGACACACCACATCGACTATTTATGCACTGACGAGTGTACGCCTACACTCCGCGCTTAGGTCGTGGCCATTTCGTAAAATGATGCCAAGGATATCCGGGACATGGTCATTAACCCCCCAAAGGCTTTAAGCAAACAAAACATATTTAAACGGGCCGATTAAATTATTCAATTAACCACCAAACGATGGAAGATTTAATGCCCGACCAAGCGGTATTTTATATACCGTAACCCAAGCCCGTATAGGGAAAATAAGTTAAAAGTATTTACCTGAGCTAAATATAAATTCAATCCCAGCCGTATTTCAATTCAGCAAGTACAGATAGCTTTTACTGGGCTTCTAATCTGGAACAAAGGTTTTTAATAACCTATTAGATTCCTAACGGGTCTTTAATTAAGCTTAAGCTTAGACCGGTTAGTTTCAAAGATACGGTTCGTACGCATGATTAAGCGAAGACCGGATAGAATGTGATTTAGACCCGACAAGTTCGAAGACTTGCTTAATGTGGGTATTTCATACACATTCTGGATTTTGAGATAAAACCGATAAGGTTTGACCCGTTTCGGCTAATTTATGTAAACTAGTTACATAAACCGAACCGAACGCGTAATAAGCGTAACGGGTATTCATAAGAGCCATATACAGGTTTCCTAAGTTAATATGCTTCAAATATGTTGTGACATCAGTAAGATGTCTTTTATTATGCCCGAAACGAGTTTAAACACAAACTATGCCCCGTAGGGGTAGTTTGGTCATTTACAAGTTTATAAAAGAGTTCAAGTATTAACCTGAGTTACAGGTCTGATATAATCAGCAAAAATACTTAATTTATTAAGTTATAACAGTAGGGTAAAGTATATATGTGAAATTTATTAATTATAACCAAACTATGCTTCGTAGGGGCATTTTGGTAATTTCACATAAGCCGAAAAGCTCAAAACTGAAGTCTGAGTTAAACAACTTTTGCTTACTGTTAAAATATTATAATTTGTCTCAAATATCAGTAGGTATCAACCCTCGTATGTTTAAAATAGTTTTAGTACATATTATGCGTTAAAAACGCTTAATAAGGCGATTAGAAGCCATTTCCGGGTTCGATACATAAGGCTGATATTTTTATTATTCCAGAAGGCTTAAAATAATTTATTTATCATTTAAAATCAGTATCAAAAGGTTTGGAGTCGATTAGATATGTAAAACTCATTTTATAGCCCGTAAGGGCAAAACCGACAATTACCGGATTAAGCCTACGACTCTGAGTTATGCTCAGCCTAAAATTAATTAAAAATCTTCAAAAATCCCAAAATAATATATTACATCAGTGGGTAAAGAGTTTGATATCAAAAAAGTAGGTTTAAATAGGCTAAACGCTAATTATGTCGTTTAATCGTTAATAAGCTTTCCAATTACGCTAATGAGCATAGCTCTCAATCTACACCTCAAACTGATGTCAAATTTTGGGTGCAAGTTTATATATCAGTAATTAAAGTTTCTACTCTTTTACATTTTCAAAAAGCACGTTTTAAGGTGAAAAGGGCATAATGGTCAACATATGGGCAATTAACGGAATCATGCGCATTAATCGGATAACTAATGATCCAAGGTGTATAATCATAGAGGGTTATACTAGCATGTCACCTGGTCCAAATAAAGCTCTAAGGTATTTCTAAATCATACCAAAACAGGTCAGAACTGAAGTCAAAGCAAAAGTCAAAGCTTTGCGACTTTCGGTTCCGAACCGGGTCTAAACATAAAATTATCGAGTTGAACATGTTTAGACATGTTCTTACACTAATTACCAAGTTATATTAATGATCAAACAGGTTGTATGGGTTCTACATTGCTAATTATGCATAATTTAGAAAATAAGCATCCTGTTGACTTTTTAATAACAAGTTTGACCCGACATTTGACATAGTTAGAGTGGGAATCAGGGGGAACCCTTTTGAGGGTTTATTACCCACATAATTACCAACTTATAACTACTTTCAATTCGGCTAATCACTGGACCAATAGTGATTAATCGTTAAGTCAACCGTTAATTACGACGGCTTGTAAGTCCCGTTAACCGGATCTTTCAATGATATCAAACAACACCAAGTTTGTGCGGAATCCAAACTTAATGTGATTCAAGAACAAATCGAAAAATATGAAAATACGAACCGAAAATATGGAAACGATGAACAAACCGAATCACCTTTAAACTTGCACACGATTCTATTACTTTGACAAGCAAAATCGTCTGGTACAAGTTCACCACCAATTGCCTCTCTCTCTCTAGAGAAATTGTAACTATGAATGTCCAAGAAGTTCAAACCCTAAAACAAGTTAGAAACTTGTTTATATACCTACTAAAGCCCACTTCCCTACATGGGCTCCCCTTGGGCCTGCTTGGCCCACATGGCCTAAAGCTTAGCCCAAGTGACCTATAAAGGTCCACAACCTAATATAAACTAACCCGGTATGGCCCAGCTCGTAACCATAACCCGTTGTGTTAATTTGATGCGTCAGTCTCACACTTTAGGGCCTAACAATCTCCCCCTAGACTGATGCCATCAAATTGTCTTCATAGCATGAATTCAGCAACGTCTTCAACGAAGTCTATGGTTGTCTCTATGCTGCAGATGTTGTAAAAGTTCTTGACTTCTGAACTCTCAGCACTGGGTCTCTTTCTTCAGTTATTGTGGTTAGCTTCATATCAGGATCTTGATCAGCTTTGCTTGAAATATCTTTGTCAAAAAGAATGTGAGAGGAGGATTCTCAACAGTTCTTTTCTTCTTCAGTCTTTTTCTTTCAAGCAGATTCACGGTACTTCTTCAAATGCACTTTCACTGTCAGACGGCGTCTCGTATCCGGTTCTTCTGACTCAGGTACATCTTGTTGTTGTGCTGCTTCAGGCTTCTTCAGCAACTAACAGCATCTCAGTCTTCATCAATCCCTGTTCTTGATTGAAATCAAGTTCTGCACATGCTCACAAACTCATAAGCAAACATTTCTTATGCAACAGAGGAACGTACCACATGAACACTAGGTACATCCAAGTACTTGTACTCGGATTTCACAATTTGAATTCTTTCAACTTTTGATGACCAGTCAAATCTTCAAGAACGGTTACATTTTTTATTTTAAGAAAAACAATTAAACACTCTATTTTTGGATTTTTGGTTCTATAGAAAAACAAGACACTATTTTTGTATTTTTGAATTTTTATTTTTTAATTTTTTTTTTTTAAATTTAAGAGCAAGAAACAAATAAGAACTTAAAATATAAACAACTACCATAATATACAATTACAATTGCAATGGGATCAAAATTCGTTCTCAGGCAGACTAAGGAACACTTTTCAGTACGAGCATAATCAAACTGGTCTATGCGATTGCCAATATGTTTGTCCACTTAAACTTTAACGCTCAACTTTCAATTTTTCAACTTCGTGATATGCTTTAGGTAATATTATACTATTATACCCGTGTGACCCATTCCAAGGCATACCCCCGCGATCAAGGTAAGCACAACTATTCATCGTAGCAGGTGAGTATACTGATGTCATCCTTTAAGATATCCTGACTGTGTCTAGGTCTGCATATAATATGTTTTATCATGTTTTGATTTCTTAACAATGAACACCCAAATAAATACTAATCAAATCCTGGAAATATAAACAGCACACTCTATCATGCAAGTATCTTCCCTACCACATATTTCACAAGTCCAATCCAGATTTCTGAAATCTTAACTGGGAATAGGTTGAGAATAGAACAGAATAGATCTTTTGCAGAGATGGTATAATATACAGATCAAATGAGTTTTTCTCAATTTGATATAGGTTTCTAGGGTTTCTTTTGGGCACTTGAGGGCCTCTTTCGGGTGTATTAGATCTATAGCACGACAACGTACAGCTAGGTCAGCATGTATCTGGATGCAGCAGAAGCTGTCGTTGCCTAGCACCTCCAGGTCAGCATATATCTGGATGCAGCAGAGGAGGTACACGACTTTTTCAGAGAAGATTTCAGAATCAGATCAAAATTGTGTGTATCGGGACAACATACAGACATTCAAATAGAAATGAGCTAATTCCAAGTGACTTTCTTTCCTGGGGTCATGTACAATATTAGTTCTAAACAGAAGGACAGCCAAGATATCCCCGGATGATTCAACAATATAAAGACCCGAAACCTCAGATATTGGCTATCTATCAACGCAAGATTTAAGACCATAAAATCATACGCCGTTGGTATGTTACCCACATGGTACATAGTTCGTTATGTTTATAACACTTAGTATCTTTTATCATGTTGAGCGTCAAGCCTATCGACATATCGCAGTAGATCCTAGTCTTTTCAGCTATGGCACCTTACATGTGTTAGTCAAACCCTTTAACACGAACATTTATTTCACTTCCCTTATCATGCAATTTTTCTTTTTGGCTTTTTCATTTTTCTAATGTTTTTGTATTTTTTTCATTTTCTCCCCCTAAAACAATACATATTTACAGCAAATTCTTTTTGTATTTTCTGAGTTTTCTCCCCCTAAACTCTATATCTATCTATATGTTCCTCTCCCCCCCCTAAATTTGTGCATAAATCTTGTATTTTTGCGCAAATTTACCATTTACTAGAGAAAGGACAATTATATACAAAGATAATGAACTAAGAAAGGAAAAAAAAATATATTTTTGGTTAACCGTTCCGTCATTAGATTGAAGACTAATCAAATTCAAATCAAAGTACTGAATTTAAACGGTACCTTTTGCTGATCATTTCTTACTTCTCTAATCTCCTCCAAAGGAAACATATCATCTGTAAAAAAAATTTGAACTTTTTGCAACAGTGAAATGTTACCCGTTTTTATCTCTGGAACAACCGCTATCAACATTCCAGAGATTGTCAACAGCTCCTCCTTGGTTGTTCCTGAAAGGTAAGGAGATTAGTAAGACATGGGTACCCAGGCCATCGTGGTCCTGGGATTTCCTGAAGCATCAAAATAAGACACTTCCTTTAAACATAAGTCCCCTTTAATTTCAAGGATTGGAGACTTTGCTGCTTTGGATTTGGGTTTCCAAATCTGTTTCGGTTTAACAAACGTGTTTGTTGCCTTCGGTTGAGCAACTTTAGCTGATTCAGGCTTGTTAGTTTTAGAAAAACGTTTTTGTTCTTGAACAGCCTTGCGTTTGTTTTTAGCAGCGTTCCAATCCCCATCAGAAGGTTTAACCTTGGGATTCACATTCTTCATTGCCTTAGGTGAAGATACCTTCATTGGCTTAGAATGGTATTTATCCTTTGGTGTAACACTCTGATTTTGCACATGATAGGGTATATAGGGACGATGTGTGCAGTTTCGAGCAATGTGACCAGCAATGCCGCAATTGAAGCATGTTTGTCTCTTCATGTAGAAAGCATTCTGATCAGCCAGATTTGCTCTTGCATGCCCTGAAGGACGAACCGGTCCTTTCTGTGCTTGATGCGCCTGCACATTTCTCTTAGACGAAGACGAATTGGGGTGCTTGTATTTGTTGTTTGTAGAAGTCTTGTTGCTCTGAGCACCAGTCTTCGTCTTTTCTCCCTGATTGGAGCTTTTCTTCACCTTGTCACGAGCCTTACGAGATTGTGATTGTCCTTGATGAGCAGACTTCTTATATCCTTGATTTTGATCTGCTCGTTTTGGCTCCTTTTGTATGTTGTGAACCGGCTCACAAACATCAGCACAATAGTGAATATTATCATTTTGTTGAACGTTTGGGCGATGAACACAATTTCTAGCAATGTGTCCAGGAATTCCACAGTTGAAACATGTCTGTCGTTTCAATGTATGGAGATCCGATGAGCTAGCAGCATTAACTGATCCGACTGGTCTCGATGAATGAGCTTGCTTTGGTTGCGTTGCCTGTGTTCCATGTGCCTTTTCTGACCTCTTAGGTACCTGTTGATCAGAACTAGCACAAGCATGAGATTCAGATGGATGATGTTTTTCGTCTTTTATAATTTTATCAGGACCATTTTGAAAGGACGATTCAGTTTCTATTTTAATTTCCTTTTCAGAAACATTTTCTTGTGACTGTTCATTTATTGTGACCACCTCTTCTTTTGCAAAATCAGATCCAGTTTTAATTTCTGAAGATGCAGAAGTTTCATCAACACATGTTTCTTCAACATATGTATCATGTGAATCCTTTTGAGATTTGCTTTCACCCACGGTTTCCAATGGGGTTCCACTAGATTCAACATTAGGAATGTCCACTGAGACCGATTCAGAAGAAGAATCAGGACATTCTTGATTTTCTTGAGAAGAAGTTTCAGTGGTTTCACTGAATGTATCCTGAGGGACCTCACCTGAAACACTGTCATCAACTGAAACATTAGAAACATTACAATCACACGCATTAACTGAAACACAATCAACACCACACTTATTGTTCAAAGATTCAACACAAACATCATCAGTTTTGCCCCAAACATCAGGCTCACAAGACGAAACATAAGCAGAAAACGACGCAAATAAAGAACGACTAAAAGCAAGTTCAGACTCAGTTGGTTCAGAATAAGGTTCAAAATAAGGTTCAGAAATATTTGAAATAACGACTGGTTCACTCCCATGAACATCTCCACACTTTACTTCAGAACTATCATCTGCACATGAAGATGAAACGTTAGGATCAATTGAGCCTTTGGAAACAAAATTTATTAGAGCAGATTTCTGTTTCTCAACTGGTTTGCCATTAAATGATGACTTATTGTTTTTGGGACCATAAGTCATTTGACTTTCATTTATCATCTCCTCCTCAGTCATAGGTAAATAAGTATAATTGTCATTATAAGGAGGAGGAGCCTTATTAAAACCCAAACCACACCCTTTCTTTTCCTTGTATGCGAGCTGTTGATCACACAAATTTTTGACTAATTTACTGGAAGAATCAAATTTCTTTATGTTTAGCTCATTTATATGATATCTATCTCTGATATCTTCCAGTTCCTTAGTCAAAATACATACTTTCTCCTGAGCTTCAAGAAAATGAGCTGTTTTTACACTTACATCATCTTTGAGTTTGATGATGTCTTTTCGCTGAGCTTCGATCTTTTCTTTGAAAAGTTTTTCGTTTTTCGATAAAGTAAAGTTTTTATTTTTTATGTCTTGATAATCTTGAATTAGCTCAGCGTTGTGCATTCTATAAACTTCAACTCTTTCTCTACATTCAGGAGTACAGAAAGCAGAAAGTATCTCTTCTCTGGTAATTTCTTGAGCCACTGGTTTGTGAAACACGAATGCCATAATTTCAGTGGCTGGATGATACTTTTGTTCTTCTCCTCAAAACACAAACCAAACGAGAACCCGTGTACTTGCTAACTCAAACCCTTTGCACACGAACGAACCCGCTTTCTGAACCGCACCTCAAAACCTGTCAAACCTTATCACAAACAAAACCGTTTTTTTTTTTTTTTTTTTTTTTTAATTTGTAAAATAAACCTTTTTTTTTTTAATTAATTAATTAAATAATATAACAAAACTATTATTATTATTATTATGATTAGGTAATGATTGCTAAATGATTATAATATTATGAAACCTAATGATTATTTACTGATTAATATTATTATTATAATAACCAACTGTCTTCTTCGTTCAAAACAAATACCCCGTAACCCTAATTTAATTTCAGACCCCAACAATGATTTATGACGACGGTGACGGTGCGGTGATGAAGAACGAGGATGACTTGAAATGATGTAGATGAAGGTCGTGGTCGGAGATCGTCGGAGAAGGTGGGATGGTTTTGAGAATGTGGTTGCCGGAAGATATGACAGACGGTGATGATGATGATCGGAGGTACGGTGATCGGAGTTGAACGGAGATGATGAGTTAATGGTGGACAGTTATGGTGGTGAACGATGGATGTAGATGAAAGACGACCGGAGTTGCAGGTTGTCGGAGGAGAACGGCAGTCGACAAAGCTGATCGAGGGAAGTGGTGATCGGATGGTAACAGTAATGAACGGAGAAGATGATCAGAATTGTCTTGTTCGTTGCCGGTGGGGAATGGCACGGTGATGAACTTAACGACGATGAAGGTGATAACTGGTGAAGGTGTGCGTCGGAGTTGCAGGTTGACAGTGAACTATAGTCGGAGAAGATGATGATTGCCACAGGAACTCGAAACTCGGTTGCGACTCGGAACCGTGGTTGCGACTCGAGACTGTGAAACGTGATTAGTCGAGACTGTGAAGCCGGTTGCGACTCAAAAACATACAAGTCGAGACCTTTTGTTGCGACTCGTAACCGTGACTCGAGAATAGAACGTGATGAACCGAAATCTCTTGTTGCGACTCGTAACCGTGACTCGAGAATAGAACGTGATGAACCGAAATCTCTTGTTGCGACTCGTAACCGTTGAAGAGCTCTTTTGCACGTGATATGAATGTTGTGGATAAAACTCAGAAATATTTGGTAGACCTTTTGGAAATTGTAACCGAACAGAATTTCCAATATTTTTGGAAATTGAAATCCCTTTTCAAAACAGAAAGAATATATCTTTTAAAAACAAAAATCGTCCAATATCTCTAACACTTTCAAAACAGATTGACACACCAAAATATATTGATTTTGATCAAAATTCGATGAACATAACCAAGAACACGAAGAACGCGATGAACAAAAATTCAAAATCTTGAATCTTTGATATCAAACCGAGCCTAGAAACAGGTTCTAATGGCTCTGATACCACTTGTAAGTCCCGTTAACCGGATCTTTCAATGATATCAAACAACACCAAGTTTGTGCGGAATCCAAACTTAATGTGATTCAAGAACAAATCGAAAAATATGAAAATACGAACCGAAAATATGGAAACGATGAACAAACCGAATCACCTTTAAACTTGCACACGATTCTATTACTTTGACAAGCAAAATCGTCTGGTACAAGTTCACCACCAATTGCCTCTCTCTCTCTAGAGAAATTGTAACTATGAATGTCCAAGAAGTTCAAACCCTAAAACAAGTTAGAAACTTGTTTATATACCTACTAAAGCCCACTTCCCTACATGGGCTCCCCTTGGGCCTGCTTGGCCCACATGGCCTAAAGCTTAGCCCAAGTGACCTATAAAGGTCCACAACCTAATATAAACTAACCCGGTATGGCCCAGCTCGTAACCATAACCCGTTGTGTTAATTTGATGCGTCAGTCTCACACTTTAGGAAGGTTAAGAAAACTCCGAAGAACGACCATAGCTAAAACTAAGCAAAAACTTAACTAAGGAAGGTTAAGAAAACTTACAAGAGTCCTATGAACGACCAGAGATGATTTGGAATTGCACTTGAGCTCCAAAAATGATCAGGAATGCAAATGGGAATGAATGATCAATGTTGCCAACATGTGGGACTTTATATAGTGATTCAAACCCACTAGATTGTTGACAAATAAGTCTACAACTGACCACAACTCATCCACAAGTGTCCCTAGTGTCTAGGAGTCATTTAGGGGTCGTCCAAATATGAGGAAAATCGTTTAAAGGTCGAGTATTGCGTTTAAACAGCAAACAGGCAAAAATCTGTCGCTGGGCAACTCCTTGCGCACCGTAAGGGTATGCTTGCGGTGCGCAAGCCTTCTTCAGCAGCCAAAAACTCTTGTTCTTTCAGGCATTCGAAGGGGCAACCATGTATTTCGAAATTGGGACCTGAATTATCAGTTAGGGGCCTCTAAAATGTGCCTTTGAACAGTGATATACCCTGCCACTTTGAAGTGTTTACTTGGATTCTTTTGAAAGTGCCATAAACGAAGGTTTACCGTAGAAATTCCATAGGATCCTATCTTGCACTTTTGAATTCAATTACTGCCATCATTTTGCTGGATTGAAGGTATATTAGATGTTTATAATATATGATTGGGTCTTGGGATTTATAAATGAGGTCGTTCAAAGGTAAAAATTTAACATGACGACACTTTTAAATCCTGCCATACATCTTTATTTATACCCGGGTTTATATCACTTTTGTCTTACATGACACGTGTCATTATTTCATTGAACACGAATTTTCGAGGTGTTACAATGATGCACGGGAAATGATTGAGCGCGAACAACGGCGCCAAGCCGCTAGACAAGCGGCTCTCACAGCCCATACTCCACAACTGAGAAACCCCACCAATCCCACAAACAACCCGAACCCACCCCCACCACAACCATATCACCCTGCCCAAACCTATGAAACCCGTAACCCAACCAGGGGAAGAGGTCGTGACCGCAACTCTTTTCGGGGACGCGGACGCGGTCGCTATTCATCTCAACCAAACTACTATCACAACACATATTCTGCTCCACATTCGGCACATACCCAACAGTCCACTTACAACCCAAATAACTACCCAAACAACCCCTGGTGGGCCTCCCCACCACCTTGCCCCTATCCAGCCCAAAGCCCTTGGCAGCCCACTTGGTCTAGACCGAATACCACTACTTCATAACAACCGCCTCAACATCCTAACCCACCTCCTGGCTTCGGCCTTACTGCCCCATCTCCTTACCCACAATCACAGTACCCGTACCCACCTACTTATCCACCCTCACAGCCCGTCGACCCTATGCAACCAACTGAGCTTGGTGCCGCTCTTTCGGCTTTAACCATCAATCAACCCATGCCACAGTGGAACATGGATACCGGGGCATCTTCGCACATCACTTCGGATCAAGGTAAAATCAATTCCCTATCTTCTAATTCTATGAATGCAAATATTTTAGTTGGTAATGGCCAATCGTTGCCTATTTTGGAGTCGGGTAAGGGCTATCACAAAACACCCAATACCACTTACCATTTAAACAACATACTTTATGCACCAACTGTTGTCAAAGACTTAATTTCAGTCAGAAAATTTACCCAGGAGAACCTTGTGTCTATGGAATTTGACCCTTATGGTTTTACATTGAAGGATCTCAAGACTGGACAACCTCTTTCGCGCCATGATAGCACCGGTGATCTTTACCCATTTACCCCACCCCGTCAAGTCCTTTTTGCAGCTGAAACTAATAAGTGGCACGATCGTCTTGGACATCCTGGCACACAAGTTTTAAAATTTCTTTCTAGTCGTTTTAATATTCCTTGTAATGAACAATCTTTTGCATTTTGTGACTCTTGCCATTTATCTAACAGTAAACGGCTTTCTTTTACTAGTTCTACTTCTTTTACTTATGCACCATTTGATATCATACATTGCGACTTATGGACATCTCCTGTCCATAGTCATGCATCTTATAAATACTACATGGTCTTAGTTGACAATTATTCAAATTATGTTTGGGTTTACCCACTTAAATTCAAATCGGAAACTTTTCCCACTTTCGTTAAATTCCATAAACGTATACAAACCCAATTTCACAAAAACATTAAAGCTTTTCAATGTGACTTAGGGGGAGAATTTGACAACCATGCTTTTCATAACTTTGCAACATCAAATGGTTTCACTTTTCGTTTCTCATGCCCACAAACCTCCCAACAAAACGGTCGCTCCGAGCGAATGATACGTCGCCTCAATGATATCATACGAGCACTCCTCACCCATGCACATATTCCTTCCACCTTTTGGGTTGAGGCACTTCACACCGCCACTTACCTTCACAACATTCTCCCCACCACCCGCTTAAACTACAACACTCCCACATTTGCCTTATACCTTTGTCATCCTCTATACGATCACCTACGGGTGTTCGGGTGTGCCTGTTACCCAAATTTTTCTGCCACCGAATCCAACAAATTGAATCCCCGTTCCATCCGGTGCATTTTTCTTGGTTACCCGCCTAATTTTAGAGGTTATCGTTGTCTAGATCCTTCAACAGGTAAAGTCCATATTTCTCGTCATGTTGAGTTTGATGAAACCTCTTTTCCATTTTCTACTTTACAACAACCCTCTAATTACTCCTTTTTGAATGATGACCAACCACCCGACCTCCCATACCATTTCCCTTCGCCTTCGCCTTCTGAACCATCACCATCACCAACCGTCACACCCCACCCTACACCCAATCCCGTGCAGCCACCACCACCCCCACCCCCTACAAATAACACACATAACATGACTACTAGGGGTAAAGCTGGAATCCACAAACCAAACCAGAAATATAACCTATCAGCCTCCACACCCGAAAACATTTCACCTATTCCCACATCCCACCTTAAGGCTCTTACTGATCCTAATTGGCAACGGGCTATGCAACTTGAATATGAAGCATTAATAAATAATGAAACTTGGGAACTGGTTCCTCGACCCCCCACACATCCTATTATTCGTTGCATGTGGCTATTTCGGCACAAATTTAAACAGGATGGTAGTCTTGAGAGGTACAAGGCGAGACTTGTGGTCAATGGAAAGTCTCAAATGGTTGGCATCGATTGTGAAGATACTTTTAGCCCGGTAGTAAAACCGGCAACCATCCGTACAGTTTTATCCATTGCTCTTCATAATCAGTGGTCTATAAATCAACTTGATGTTAAAAATGCCTTTTTACATGGCAATCTTGAGGAGACTGTGTATATGTACCAACCACCGGGGTTCTATGATGCTACCAAACCAGATCATGTTTGTCGCCTTCGCAAATCCTTATACGGACTCAAACAAGCACCTCGTGCATGGTTTCAACGCTTCTCGAAGTTTATTGTTTCTCATGGTTTCAAAGGTAGTGTTTGCGACAGCTCCTTGTTTGTTTTTCGACAAGGACAACATACGACATATTTATTACTATATGTCGATGATATTATATTAACCGCCTCCTCAAATGATTTCCTCAAGAACATCATCAGTCTATTATCTCAGGAATTTGCAATGACAGATTTAGGCACACTCCATCATTTTCTTGGCATATCTGTGAAACGAGACACTCAAGGTTTATTTCTGTCCCAATCTAAATATGCACGTGATATCTTACATCGGGCCAATATGACAGATTGTAAACCTTGCATGACCCCAGTCGACACAGCATCTAAACTAAGTGCTGATGATGGCCCATTAGTATCCGATGGGTCTCTGTACCGAAGCTTGGCCAGAGCACTTCAATATTTAACTTTTACTCGGCCCGACATCTCATATGCAGTTCAACAAGTCTGCTTATTCATGCATTCTCCTCGAGAACCACACTTTGCGTTCTTGAAACGCATTCTTCGGTACATAAAAGGCACCTTGGATCATGGTCTGCGCCTCTCTATTTCATCACCATCATCGCTAGTCGCCTACTCTGATGCTGACTGGGTTGGTTGCCCCGACTCCAGACGCTCTACATCAGGGTATTGTGTGTTCCTTGGCAACAACCTCATCTCATGGTCTTCAAAACGGCAGCCTACAGTGTCTCGCTCAAGTGTCGAAGCAGAATATCGCGGTGTTCCAAATGCCGTCGCTGAAACCAGTTGGCTACGCAATCTTCTTCTAGAACTCCGGGTCCCACTCACACGAGCCACTGTAGTGTATTGTGACAATATCTCCGCAGTCTACTTGTCAGATAACCCAGTCCAACATCAACGTACCAAACATATTAAACTTGACATTCATTTCGTTCGGGAAAAGGTTCAACTCGGTCAGGTTCGCGTCCTTCATGTTCTGGCCTCCTATCAGTATGCCGACATCTTCACCAAGGGTCTCTCCAGACAACTTTTTGCAAGCTTCCGTTCTATTTTGACTGTTTGTTCACACTCCCGGTCCAACTAAGGGGGAGTATTAGTCTGTTCACACTCCCGGTCCATTATTATGTCTGTATTTATTATATTCACGTTCCATATAATTGTAGAGAGAGAGAATAGGAAGGAGCATAATTATGAGGGCATAATTATGAGGTTAGGTGGACCCTCATTCTATATATTTTTGCATGATGTACGTGTAAAGGAATCATAGTAATATTCAAATCAATACATAAATGTTGGCGATGAATCAATTAGTACTAGAAAAGTGTAAACAAAAAACAATTGTGCATAAAGCTTTTATATATATATATATATATATATATATATGCAATTGATTTCATAAACTAAACGTAAAACCATACATACTTTTCATTTGTTTTAAGGATTTGGATTTACAAATGAAACAATGTGAGTGTATATATATATATATATATATATATATATATAACGATATATCAGACAATATATATGAGTATTTAAACATTAATGGAATTGTATATACAAGACCCATAAAAAAAGTAAGCAGATGAGTTATTTTAATAAAAGAGACGTGCACACTTCAAAGCCATTTATCCTTATGCAACCATAAGGATCTCTTGCATAAACTAACCAACACACTCTCATTAACCCACACTCCATTATAGGGTTCTATTTTTGCCCCCTAAATCGATGGCTCCATAGAAAATAAAAGGGAAGTCAAAACTCAGAACCCCTCCAAATTATTTTGTCTATCCAAGCACTCAACATATACACTTCATAATATGAATATATCACATTTTTTTAGTTTATATATTACATTTATGAAATTTATATTCCATATAATAGTTGTACGTAGAAAATTTTCTACACATACACACCTATTGTATCTTATGTAACACAATTAGTTGGATACACACCAAACTAGTTTTGATCTAACTAGATCAAATTTACATACATATTGATTATTTTAGTCAAACAACCCTGACATGTCCATTTTCCATTTTATTTTCAACCAAACCCCATACTTTCACAATATTTTGGATTGATTTGTTAGAAAAGTCATGATATGCTATGACTTTTAAAGCAAGGGTAAATTACACTTTTGGTCCTTTATGTTTGTATCAGATTGCAATGCATGCCCTTTAACTTCAATAATTACAGTCACAGTCCTTTATTTGTATACCTCATTACACCATACGTCCTTTAGCACTAACAAGGTTAAAAACTTAAGTTAAATTTGATCATGTGGAAGGCACATGAGGGTAATTTTGTAAGTTTACCTATTTATTTAAAAATATCTCTACAAAAAACAAGATAATATAATATATATAACCAAAATACTTTCTCTCTCTTTGACACACCTTCTTTTTCTCCTTCTGTAAACCCACCTACACCACCCACTGTAACCTAAGCCTTACCACCACCACAACTCAGACCCCATCCAATCACCAGTTTGGCGACAGATTAACCACCTCACTACCACCGTTACGGCCACCACCTAAACCCTTCACCGAAACCACTCTGGCAACCGACACTAGAACCACCCTCGCCATTTTGATCGGAACTCTTCAATCCATGAAAACCGTCCCAACAAGAAGATGACAGACTTCTTTCTGAAACGAAAAGGTAATCTTCTGATTAAAACGCATAGTTCTTCCTGCACGAATATTTTTGTCCTCTATCTCGCTTTTAAGTGATAATGACATATGTGGGTATTCGAGCTTCAAACACTGGTTCACCTGAAAACGCACAGATAGTCGTTGTCATCACCTTTACTGCCAATAAAACCCTAATTGCCGATAAAACCCTTACGCCGCCTCTACCCTCAGATCTGGTCTCGGAAAAAACCCTTATTTTCACATCAAAACCCTTTCAACCCTTGTTTTCTCAGCCAATAAAACCCCCACTGCCTATAAAACCCCCAGTTGCAGATCTGTTTGTTATCGAAAATTGAAGGATTGCAGGTTTGGGATCTTTGCGATTGAACATCATAGACCAAACTGTGAAACAATTTGGTACATAATGTAAATCAGATTGAAGATGAAGTTGTTGTTGCGTGAAGATTATAGAGAAAAATAATAGGTTGTGGCTAATATATTGAAAATGCATTATGGTTTTTGTTTGAAGTGGTTTTGTTTTGTAAATTTTTAGAAATTCTATCAGTGGTGATAGAAAAATGGAAGTGGTGGTGATGGTAATTGCAGATAAAGGGATAGAGAGAGAGAAATAGATTAAGAGAGGGTGTGTTTTAGTGTGTTTAAGAGAGAGAGGGGGGGTTGTGGTTTAGTTTTTTAAATATGTTTTAAATACAACAACAACCAACAAAGGACTGTGACTGTAATAGATTAAGAGAGGATGTAGACAGACCTTGCCTCTATCCCTAGGGATAGAGAGGCTAAATATGTTTTAAATAAATGAGTAAAATTACCAGCATACCCTCATGTGCAAGGCACATGTCATACTTAACTGAAAATTTTAACTTTGTTAGTGTTAAAGGACGTATGGTGTAATGAGTTTTACAAATAAAGGACTGTGACTGTAATTATTGAAGTTAAAGGGCATCCACTGTAATCTGATATAAACATAAAGGACCAAAAGTGTAATTTACCCTTAAAGCAAAGGAAAAAGATTATTAAAAAAATTAACTGATGGGCTACATCATCATTGTATTGAAAAACGAGTTGTGAGCATATTTTACAAAACTAAAGACCTTCTCTCTTTCTCATCAATTCATTTTGGAAGTTGTTAATAATTTGGGGAACCGGTTCGGTTCAGACTTTGGTTCAAGGTCAACTCAGGCAACACAGCTAGTCGACTGGTCAAGGATGAGCAACGGGCCAGTTATGGTTCGGGTGCGGTTTGGCCAGTTTAGTTAACGTCATACTTGTTCGGTCAACTAAAGTCAACCAGTCAACTGGTCGAAGATGGTCAAACTGACGGTCAACGACGGTCAAAGTCAGACCCAGTAAAAATTTAAACGATGCGAAAATTTTGTTTCTATTGTTATAGATTTATATTTCTATACGCGACCCGAGCTCAAACTATTTTAATTGATTGCATTACGTTGGATTACTGATTGAAATTTGAAAAATATGTCGACACTTAGGTGTCGGGATCATCCAAAAACAGAGAAAACTCTGTCCGTTTTTCGTAAAAATCCGAAATACCAAACATATTTATATTGTATAAGCGACGCCTATCGAAGTATTTTCGTGAAATAAATATAAAGTGTATCTTCACTTTTGGTGACGTTTTATGACTTACGAAATGAATTCATAACGTCTCGACAAAACACAAGCTACTAGTTTACGAAAAAAAACTATGAAGAGTCGTACTACTATTTCATCCACGTCTTCTATCCCCGACGACTAACACGACTTCGTAAGTATATTTATATTTAAATATATATATATATATATAAAGATATATCAGACAAAATATATGAGTATTTAGACATTAATGGAATTGTATATACAAGACCCATAAAAAAAGTAAGCAGATGAGTTATTTTAATAAAAGAGACGTGCACACTTCAAAGCCATTTATCCTTATGCAACCATAAGGATCTCTTGCATAAACTAACCAACACACTCTCATTACGCCACACTCCATTATGGGGTTCTATTTTTGCCCCCTAAATCGATGGCTCCAAAGAAAATAAAAGGGAAGTCAAAACTCAGAACCCCTCCAAATTATTTTGTCTATCCAAGCACTCAACATATACACTTCATAATATGAATATATCACATTTTTTTAGTTTATATTGTAACGCCCCAAAATCCAAATGTTATATACTCGAAATATGCCCTTATGCGTTATATTATGAAATAAATAACTAGGCCATTTAACCTAGTTAAATGCCCGGTTTAGACTACTGAAAGAGAAAAGTAGTGCACGTTATGCTTTAAAGGCAAACCCGAGGGACTAAAGAGGGATAAAATGAAAGTTTAATTATGAACTTAAAAGAATATATCCACACACATTACACACACTTCGTGTGTGAATGTTCTGGATCGATCAAAAGCTCCCCAAAGGAGCCAAACCCTAAACTCAACCAAAGCATCAAATTGAAGGGTGAATCGAAGCTCAAATTCACAACCGAACACGAATAAATGATCACCTTCACGAGGGGATCATAAGGTATGTTAAATTTTGATGTTTAATGAAGTTGAGAAATCTTGATAATCATCACTAGTGGTGATTTAGGTATGAATCATGAAGGTTATGGCCAAATTAGTGATGTATGCATGTTTAGGAACAAACCCTAAGCGAAGACTCTGAGTAAATTGCTAGAATTTAGGTGTTTGGATCAATTACCACAATTAGTTAAGTGGGTTTATGTTTAATCCATGAAATGGTATGAACTTGATTAGGAATATGTGTATATGTGATGTCTATTTGTATATAGAGTGATTATGGTATGTAATTTGTATGATGTTTACTTGAGATGATAAATGAAAGTGATGATTAGGAAGAAACACATGAAATACTTGTACATCATGCTTAGAAAGCAGTACGCACACCAAGTGTTTGATGAAATGTCTAAATGACAGTAAAATGTGAAATTGTATGCAATTAATGGGTAAACATGTATAGAGTGTGGTAATAATGAAATTGATAGTAAACTAACATGAGGAATGCATTTTAGATATAGTTCATGAGAAGGTTATGTTAGGTCGATGTTGAGTATGCTTCATGCTTGTTTGAATTGACTAATGAAAGTCGTACATGAGATATGAATTTGAGATGATCGTTCATACGTACTATCATGTATGCTAACAAGAATGTGAATGTAATGACATGTACGGATAGGAGTCATGTCAACGCGGACATAAGCATGGAAGGGCAACGGGTCAAGGATAAACACGGAAGCTATGCTTGAACTCGGACGCACAAGGTAAGTGATTCCTGTAATCACTTCTTAGTTTGTTTAAGTAATATAGTGTTTTAATTAAATTAAACATGATGTTTGAAGTTAAGTATATGTTGAAGTCTTTCGTCGTAAATGATGGAAATTAAAGTTGACCAAAACGCCCTTGATGGGTGTTTTGGGCAAATGATCTTAAAAGTAGTTTTAGAAACAAATTATTTGATTAGCATAATGTTATGGTCGAGTATGAAAGTGGGAGTATGGTTTGTTAGTCATAAACCATTTAATGCGCAATTACCCTTAACGGGTCAAAAATAAGCTTTTGGGCGTAAACGGGTGGAATGAGATGTAAGATATCCGGGAATGAATTTTTATGATAAATGACCTTGAAATTATCTAGTTATATGAAGTTAAGGTCAAACAAATAAGTTATGTGGGTAAATGCATGAACGGGTCAAAATTATGGAAAAGGGTAATAAGTCGAGGGCTTGAAAGTTATAAATTTCGGTAGTCCAAATACGGGATTTTTACTCCATGTGATGGAGAATTAAATTACGATCACGTAGGAAAAAGAATCGGGTAAAACGGATCAAAAATGAGGAAGTTATGCTCGTTTCCGTAAAATCCGGACGTGCAGGGAACATGCAGCAACAGCTGCAAATCTTTCTGTCTTTTTGGGGGGGTCACGTAGCGCGACGGGTGCTGTTTCTCCGAAAATTGTTTCTGAGCCTCGTTTTGTCTTGGGAACTCGTTTAAACGCGTTTTAAGTTACGTACGACTAGTTTAACTTACGTTTTTATGAATTTAAGTGTATGCCCATACTTGCTAGGTATGTATGTAGGTTTATAAGTACGTAAGAAAGTATACGTGGATATATGAGGGTATGTTTGAGAGTAGGCGTGTATGAGTTCGGTATGTTGCACAAGGGGATTATGTATGTATATAGGTATAGTGTCATGGGTGTACGTAATGATGTAGGTATGTATGAATGTAGATACGTATATAATGATAGAGGTGTGGTTATAGGTAGATATGCATGTTGGTTGACGCAAATGTGTGTGTATGTATGCAAGTAGGTGTGTATGCGCATGTGTACGTAAGTATGCATGGAAATAATATGTATGAAGTTTAGGCACGTATGTAAGTTATTCAGTATGATTAAGTTATACTTGTTATTCGCGTACCTGGAGTTTTAGGTGTAATGCAGGTACAGTATCGAAGACTCACCAGAGGTGAGGTACGCGGGAAGAAATGTTTAATGTAAAGGAAGAATGGGATGTAAATAATTCAAGGATAAGTATCGTTCTTATTGCTAACATACTAATGACTTGTATGTGTTGGTGAGTGCAGGTTGTTCGAGCCAGATTATCTTATGAGGAAGGAGCGATCAAAGGTCGAGTCACAAGATAGATTGTACGGGAGTGATGAGTACGTAATTGAGTGAAGCTAGGTTAAGTTTTCTTATTGTAAATGAGTATAATAAACGTATTTATTGTAAAAGGATTAACCTTAGAAATGATTTTAAGTGCATCAAGGTGTTTGTAACGAAAGAAATTTTTATGGTACGAATTTCTGCTGCGATTTTTTTAGTCAAATACGAATTAGGGTCTAACATATATATTACATTTATGAAATTTATATTCCGTATAATAGTTGTACGTAGTAGAAAATTTTCTACACATACACACCTATTGTATTTTTTTTTGAACGGCGTCGGGATAGGGCTCAGTGGCATGCCTCTTCATAGCCCGGGTATGTAATACCCCCCAGACGGAATTACAACCGTCCATTGTTAGTTTGACGCTCGAGGGGTGGCGCCAAACCGTTCCAGGAGGAAACCGACTAAAGTCGTAAAACCCCCTGACTTGCTGTATTTCCATTAATGTTTGCAGGCAGCAAGATTCGAACCCGGGCATCTCCCAAAGGGATAAACTCGGGGTGCCGCTGGACCATAAGGTCTTTGGCACAATTAGTTTAGTTGGATACACACCTTTGGCATCTCCCAAAAGGTCTTTGGCACAATTAGTTGGATACACCTATTGTATCTTATGTAACACAATTAGTTGGATACACACCAAACTAGTTTTGATCTAACTAGATCAAATTTACATACATATTGGTTATTTTAGTCAAACAACCCTGACATGTCCATTTTCCATTTTATTTTCAGCCAAACCCCATACTTTCACAATATTTTGGATTGATTTGTTAGAAAAGTAATGATATGCTATGACTTTTAAAGCAAAGGAAAAAGATTATTAAAAAAATTAACTGATGGGCTACATCATCATTGTATTGAAAAACGAGTTGTGAGCATATTTTACAAGACTAAAGACCTTCTCTCTTTCTCATCAATTCATTTTGGAAGTTGTTAATAATCTGGGGAACCAAAATAAGTCAGGTGAAGTATGCGAAAATCACCCCAAGAGGGTGTTTGGGGTTCCTTTTTTTTGAGGAAAAAAGGACTTTTGAAGGGAAAAAAGAACTTTTGAGGGTGTTTGGCTTTCCTTTTGAAGGCAAAAGTCCTTTGCAAAAGCCAAAAGTCAGGTTTTTCTGACTTATTTTTTCCAAAATGACTTTTGGAAAAGTTGAAAATAAGTTAAGCCAAACATGCCCCAAGTCTTGTAAATCATTTGCACAGTTTCAAAACAACTCGACACCCTAACTACTCTTCCTCCCTTACTTTTACAAACCATAACCCCATCAACACTTCACTGCTCTCTCTCTCTTTCTACACAACAAGATCTGGCCACCGGTTTCCCTTCGATTATCGGCTCCTCGACGACACCAACAAGGACATCAATCCCCCACACTCGCAGATCAGAAACAGGGAAAGGAGGAGAGCCGCTGTGTGCGGCAGCGACAAAAAAAAACAAAAAAGAAGAACGGGGTGAGAGGGAGAGAAACAGAGGTGATCCGACGCCAATGTTGATGATGGTTGACTGGTGAGCGACGATCGACGGCGGCGGGGACCGCCGGAGCTTCAGTGAGCTTCTTTAAACTTTATTTTTTATTCCTTTTTTTCTTTCCCCGGAAAATAACGTTTCAGTTTGACTCGGATCAGACTTAGTAGAAGAATCGGGTCAACCGGGGTCTCAGTTCGGTTCAGACTTTGGTTCCGGGTCAACTCGGGCAACACAGCTAGTCGACTGGTCAAGGATGAGCAACGGGTCAGTTGTGGTTCGGGTGCGGTTCGGCCAGTTTAGTCAACGTCATACTTGTTCGGTCAACTAAAGTCAACCGGTTAACCGGTCGAAGATGGTCAAACTGACGGTCAACGGTAGTCAACGACAGTCAAAGTAAGACCCGGTAAAAATTTAAACGATGCGAAAATTTTGTTTCTATTGTTATAGATTTATATTTCTATACGCGACCCGAGCTCAAACTATATTTAATTGATTGCATTGCGTTGGATTATTGATTGAAATTTGAAAAATATGTCGACACTTAGTTGTCGAGATCGTACAAAAACAGAGGAAACTCTGTCCGTTTTTTGTAAAAATCCGAAATACCAAACATATTTATATTGTATAAGCGACGCCTATCGAAGTATTTTTGCGAAATAAATATAAAGTATATCTATACTTTTGGCGACGTTTTACGACTTACGAAATGAATTCATAACGTCTCGACAAAACACAAGCTACTAGTTTACTAAAAAAAAACTATGAAGAGTCGTACTACTATTTCATCCACGTCTTCTATACGCGACGACTAACATGACTTCATAAGTATATTTATATTTAAATATATATATAGATATATATATAGGGAGGGGCTCATGCGAGAACCACCTTTATTGCGAGAACCAATGTGAACAGGGGGCAATACTGTAAATACATAATAAAATTAAGATTAAGAGTCTCCTCCTAAACATCTCCTCCTACACACCTGACATCCTCCTGATAAACACCCACGTCAGACACTCCTGGACTTCAAAATTCGTCATCTCAGTTCACTTCCGTCAATCCAGATTCTCCAAAATTCATCATCTGCCATCTCGATCTTACCATTCATCCTTTATTCGTAGTATGTTCGAAATTAGGGCACAAATAAAAGAATCATCGATCATATATGCGAAATTAGGGCAATAAGAATAGAATCATTGAAGATTGTGGCATAATTGGGGAGAATTTGAAGAACAAACGTCCAATGAACTCGCTTGTTGTCAGAATATCCAGCGTCATTACACCATTATGTGAATTTGTAAGTTTATACACTCTGTTTTGCACATTTATATGTTAAAATGACGCTTAATGGTCGATTCAGATCTTTTATATGTGAATATGAGGCTTAAATTTTAGTTTCATATATGCATTAGTGAAAATGGTGTGATGTATATAATTTTTGAGGGATTAGGGGCGACTGTTGTGATAGCACGATGTGTAGTGTGGTATTTATTTGTTTTTTGTATGTAGTTTTGTTACTGATTAACGTTAAATATGGTTGGTGGTAATACGAAATTCAATTTGTCAAGGGTTAGGGTTTTTTTATTGAAGCAAACCTGTAGATAAGGTCAGTCATGTTAATGCACATGTGCATAGTTATGCACATATGCATATTTTGCCATATTAGTTTAACAAGGTCAGTGATATTGATGAAAATGCGTATAATTATGCACATATGCATAATTTGATAGAATAGGTTAATAAGGTCAATTATGCACAAAACCCGTTTCCCAGAATATTTAGAATGGAACAAGATAAACGATGCCTGGTGGCGGACCGGTACAATCAGGATAATAGAAACTTTATGTGGGTTTGGAATTGGTCGAGAAGCCCAAGCTCGGCCAAAGAATTACTGGAATGGGCACGAGTTGATCAGGCTCCTCGATAATGTCACTTTATCCGATGGCAAAGATGGTTGGGAATTGTTGGGAGGTAATGACTCTGATTTTTCGGTTAAGACTGTCAAAAACTTCTTGTATAGCGGCTCCGATTCCAGCAGCAGGCACGTTGTGAAATGGTCGAAATGGGTCACAAAAAATGCAATATTTTTGTTTGGAGGGCGGTTTTAGATCGTATTCCCACGCTGACTGCACTCCGGGATCGGAACTGTTGGGGCGGATACGTGAAATGTTGTCTGTGTGAAGATGGCGATGAAACAACTGAACACCTTCTTTGTTCGTGCAGGGTAGCGTCGACTGTTTGGTATGACATCAGTCAGTGGTGCAAGGTGAGTCTTTTTATTCTGTTTTTTGGCTAAAGATATCGTAATTGCCTCTGTAATTGCATCTGAGTTTTGCAATCTGGATAGAGAAGTGAAAGAAGCTTTACATGGCATTATGTTCGTGACAAGTTGGTGTATATGATTAGCCAGGAACAATAAAAGGTTCTTGGAGACTCAAGTTAAACCCGGAGAGATTATCCGTAATATTAAGTCCGTCGGGTTTTTATGGTATAAGAATCGGTCCAAAAATAGGTCCGTAAGTTGGGAAAAATGGTGTAGTTTCGATATAAGGTAGCTGCTAGTTTTCGGTCTTTAGGTTATTGTGTTGAGTTGTTTTTCGTTTTGCTGTAGTGGTTGGTTCGGCCGCCTTTGTTTTGGAGGTTGGCTTCTGTGAATAACATTTACATTAAAAAAAAACTTATGCACATGTGCATAGTTTGTCATAATAGTTTTGTTACTAATTAATGTTAAATACGATTGGTGATATTACGAAATTTGATTGGTAAGGGTTAAGTTTTGTTATTGAAATAATCCTGTTGATAAGGTCAGTCATGTTAATGCACATGTGCATA